>CAWVNZ010001706.1:0-26917 GCA_963930735.1 Dioctria linearis | reverse complement strand
CCTTTCTTACGGAACGTTGGAACCGTAGTCTTCACAATTTTGGTGAGTCTAAATCGTTTTCCTAGATATTTCAAAAGCCGTTGGTAGAGTCTGGCATCCAGCCCTTTAGACAAACTCAAAGCATTTGGTCTCTCCCTCCTCTTCTAATTAGGATTGAAAGTTTCCTATTTAGTCGCCAATACGTGTTGTATTAGATGGCGTTACATCTGAACCGCATCCCATAAATTCCGGTGTACCTCAAGGCTCTGTTATCTCTCCAACTCTCATTTTAATTTTAATTAATGATCTGCTTTCTCTTACTTTAAATTCATCCATAGTTTCGCAGATGACAGTACTCTTGATTTCGCTTACTCCTTTGAGCTCTTGTGGAATCCAGAGAATGCCGCATGTGTTAAACGAGGTTGCATGACCAGATCATTGAATGCGACCTTAGCAATATCCTCGCTTGGGGCAAAAGCGAATCACGTCGAATTCAATGCATCTAAGACCCAAAGCTGTCTCATCTCATTAAAACAAGATCAAAACTTAACCACACCCGTTTCTCTGATGGAGCATTAATTTCAAATTCACCGTTACTAAGCATTCTTGCATTAATATTTCCAGTAAGTTAAACTGACAGATACATCTTCTCTGTTGCCAAAGAAGCACCGAAATGTCTTGGATTTCTGAAAAGGTGTAGAAATATTTCAGCCCGTCAAATCTAGCGCTCCTCTACAAGTCCTACATTAGACCTAGAATGGAATACAACTCCCATATATGGGCCGGGGCTGGTCGCACAGCCTTAGCTTCATTGGATATTGTCCAAAGAGAGCCTTCAAGCTCATTGGCGATTTGGTAATAACTTGTCATATCCACTCACTCGAGCACCGCCGCAATGTTGGATGCCTTTCGCTCCTTTATCGCTATATGCATGGTCAATGTTCTGATGAAAAATCTAGTCTAATCCTTGTAAAATGATTCCTGCACGCAATACGCGCGCTGTAAACCGTGCACATCTTTTAACCCTTAAAACTACTTTCGGCCGTACAGTAAATTTCCGTGATGCTTTTTTATCCCGAACAGCGCGAATGTGGCACAGATTACCATCTTCTGTTTTTCCTCCGGCATACAATCTGCGGAAGTTTAAGGGCGACATACATTGGCACTCCGCCACTCTCCTCAAATTAAGTTGAGTTTATTTATATAAATGTGGCAGGCTTCAATGGTTTCCCTTTTTACTGTGTTTTTTTTATTATCAATGAGCATGGCATCATCAAATTTGAATATATGCCCTGTTTCAAGGGATGTGATGCCAATGCTGAGTGTGGGGTATTTTTTCTATACATTTTGTATGCTGTGATAGGCAGGTTTTTAGTTTTATGGAAGTTTGTCCGATGTATGCTGTGGACAGTTGCCGCAATTTACTTTGTACAATACGCTATTTTTTCAGGAGTTTTTATTTTGTCCTTCGTTTTGGTGTAAATCTTGTTGAGCTATTGACGGGTTTAAAAGTTATATTTATTCGGTTGTCACCTGTATGTACATGTCGTCTTATTTCATCAGATACTGGATGTATGTACATATATGTTCTAAAATAGCTGGTTGTAAATTTTTTTTTTGGTGTACATGTTGAATTTTTTCCTTATGGCGCTTTTATAAACGCTGCTGCCGTATGTGAGATGGATAGATTTTTTTCTGAGGTTTGTGTCAATTATAAGCTTGTTTTGCGTGAAATTTTGTGTTATTTAAGCTTCGAACCCTGTGTGCAAAAACCTCTACAGCATTTATTTTCATTGCCATGGATGGTTAGAGTGATAATTTATCATGCGATTGGAACTGCAAGGTTTGCAGTACCAATCGGTGATAAGTTTTTGTTGTTCTGTCCTACTGAGGAGCATGTCGAGAAAAGGTAAGGTGTTTTTGTAGTTTTCCATCTCCAGCGAAAATTGCAGTTTTGAACTGATGCTGTTTAAAACATCTAATAGATCATTTACATGCTCTCGTGCTGTTGTATTAGGTTTGACAAAGAGATCATTCATCATGATGTCACCACATACTTAATTCTATAAACACATAAAATACTCACTTTCAGCATTACACAAACTCAACTATAATCACATAAAAAAAAACATATATTTATATATACATATATATGTATATACACATACAAAAATTAACATCTTCTAAAAATATCGTGATATCTATACTGATTGAAGCACACATAACCCATAATTGTTTAGTCTAGTCAATAGCTTAATCATGTCCTGTCAATAGTCTGTTTTTTCCGTGTAATTTGGTCTTTTTAATTTTATTTATAACAATGTTTTTAGTGTAATATTTCAGTTTATTTATATTTATAATATGTGATATTTAAAATTTAATTTATTATAATCGTATGGTAATTTTGTTGTAATTAAAAATGTCTCGATACTATTCTACAAACTTTTATAGCCCCAAGAAGAGAACTCGTAAAGCCTGCGGGTCGAAACGTTGGAAGTATATATTGAAATACAAGACGTCATAAAAACTACTCCTTTATTTTAATTGTTTCAACTTAACGTAGATTGGCGATAATCCCAAAATAATCTCCAATATAACTCTTACGTAACCCGATCATAAACACAACACAATACTAACATCAACTTTACTTGTGTATCGACTGAGATAAAGATATTTATTAAGGGTACCAACTAGAATAAATACGCTTAACACAATTTTGCTTTGGGTCTCGACTGCGGCAAAGTATGTTATTCCGGGGAATGACTACAATAATATCAGAACCTAACACACAAACTTTGTTTTGGGTCTCGACTAATACAAAGTACATTGTTCCGGGCACGACTACAAGATGATATTCTCTACCTATCAATTTACCAACACCATAAAGTCGATTCCACATTTTAGGCGGGTGAGTACGTTTTTGATTAACAATCTAATACATTTTTGAACTCATTATTTATTATATTTCACATATCACGTATCCCATTTAATATCTACATATATATATATTTGGTGACATTCCTGACAGGTGAACGCTTCAAGTATCACTGAAAGGTATTATAATTTGTTGTAGTGTTGTGTATAAGTTGATAGAATACATAAGTGAAATCTATTTATTAAGTGACTCAATTGAACGTTACATAGTGAAATCTAGTAAGTAAGTGACATAATTGAAATTACATACATAATTGAAATCTATTTGTTAAGTGACATTGTCGAAGTACATATTTTACGTTACATAAGTGAGTTCGAAATCTATTAAATTTAGCTCCATTCAAAGTTGGAATTGTGTAAGCAAGCTTGACGTATTTGTGCAATAAACCACTAAATTTCAATAAACACAGGTGTTCTTATTTATAGTCCCCGTCCTTATATATATTTCTTTTGAGTGTTCTCATTGGGCAGAACGTATATGGTTTACATTTACAATAACTCCAGTTCTAATTCTGTTTGCGAATGCTGATTTTATTTCCTTCCACTTTACAAAATTACTACTTCTTACACGTTGAATAATTTCTTCACCTCGACTGGTGGTTCGAATAACACTCTCGACGATTTAGTCTGCCCAATACAGCTCTCCATATGCCGTTTTGTACCACTCTTTTTACTAGAAAAACTATCATTTATTAGCACGGTTGACATTTTTAATTTTTTACTTGACCTATCTTTCGAACCAAATCGTTTGGAATATATATTGTTAACAAACAACTTCTGAAAAGAAAATATCCTAAAAGAAAGCATCAAAGCTTTTAGTAAAATTAAATTTAATTTGATTACGCTTAATCAAAAAATAGGTACACAACCCAACAAAGCCATGAATTTGTCATCTACAGAACAAATTGCACAAATGCAATACAAAAGATTAAACTAAAATCAATATCATATATTTGAATCGTTAAATTCGTGCTAAAAATAATTCCTGAAAAAGGAACGTATTACAAAAATACCATACTAATGGATAATGGACTTCATGGTACAGTACAAAAGAGTCTCGTTTGAAAAATATAAATTCTGCATCCCTTCCTAAAAGAAATGGTCAAGATTTACATTCCAATAACACAACAAATTCAAAAATATGATCAGTGAACCCTGGTAAGTACTAAAAAGGGCACGATTATTACTACTCTTTCAACCGACGACCGCCTAACAATAAGCCACAAGATTGGTGAAGAATATTTTTTCTTTTTGGGCTGATTTGTTTCGGAAAATCTCAAACAAAAGCAAATCCGGGGCAAACTACACGGGGTTAATATGGTCTGAGACATGCTGCTCATAATGATATTTTTTGATTTTTGTCGGTCCAATTTACTGGAATAAACAAAACCAATTAATAATTTAGCATGAAAAATCTTAAGTCCCCTTAGGCTGGAAGTCTTTTGATCTTCTTGAACGCGTAAAATACGACGTCAGTTAACGAGCATCAAAGGAGAGAAAAAAGCGCGAAATGAGAAAATGTGATAGGGAAAAACATGTCAATTGAAAAAAATGGTAATTAAGACTTGAGAGATTATAATTAATGTTTGTAAAAAAGGAATGACATAATATATGATATTGGTCTGTAGGTGGGGGGGGGGGGGGGGGTAAGAATAGCAGATATCAAGAGGAAGCACTATTAGGGGTTTCGCTTTCCATGTGCACGAAACAATGTCAGTTGGACAGCTGCCTCTGAAGTTTTCGACATGCCACCTCGTGAAGGGCACTGATATTGAGCTCTCTTTTAAAGTCATCTAAAGTTACGAGCGTTGTGGTTTATATCGGAGCTTTCCTTGAGGCATAAGGGCCTTTTCCTCATAAAAATCTTACTTCTATGAAACAAACGGCCGAAATTTAACTGAGTCACTAACGAGTAATGACGAACCATGCTTTTCAGACATGAACGACAAGATTTCGACATTTAAAAATGAGAAATCTATACGTATATAACTATCCATACACAACATCAAAGGGAAGAATTTACTTATGGCGCAACCGCAAAGTAAGTACTTGTCGTTGTGAAATCCAGAGAACCAAATTTCATGTGCAATTTTGATAGCTTTGAGATGTATTGACGCAGAACGATGGATTTTTGTTAACGCAGAAACACAAAAAACCGGCAAGTTTGAAAAGTTAAGAACACGATTCCGAAAATGATGAATTGGAAATTGGAATCTCTTTCGGTAATAATTGTATCATTCAAATTAAATTTTGGGAGACAGTTATACAGGGTATTGCAAAAGAATATAGTATAAACATTAGATTTAAGTAGCAAATACCGAGTTAAGAGAAAAATATTTTATTGTTGCATGCAATAAGAAGTAAATTTTATCTGAAAATTTCGCATAAAAGAAAATTTCTCTATGTGTAGCGTCTTGTTGATAAATACTGTTTTATCAATTATGGTCGAGCAAATTCATTAAAAAACAAATATTATCTCAGCTCCGGAACAGGTAGACATGCATTACACGACTAAACGTATATCGTGTATTTTTGCGAGTGGTGTCGAAAAAGTGCGCCTACAGCAAGGATGGATTATATTAAAAGATTACCTGGTAGACCCCACGTTTCTTTAGTCTATCTTTTAATAGGTCAATGGCGGAAGGATCCATTGCCACGCGACAGGAAACTGCAGGCAGACTTAGATGTATAGCTAAAATTTTTAACTTCAAATTAAAATTTCTTTTAAAAAGAGTTTTATTTTTAGAAAGTGGAGCACATCGAATCTATTATGGAAAGGATTCAGTACGTTGAATCCTTTGGCAGTAAGTTTTAATTTAGATCACACTGTTACAGCTCCTGTGGCTTTACATATAAAATAATGACAATGAAAATTAAAATGATAGGTGAAACTGATTCTGTAAAAGATTGTCCTGCTTGTAATACGTTTATTGCGTAATCTTAACAACTAACAATAATTTAACAAAAAATAATTGTTCGAACTAAATCGATTTGAATAGATTTGTTGCTAACGGACGGCACCTGAAGGGAAAACATACTGAAAACAAAGCATCAATACGTTTAGTAAAATTAACTCTAATCTGATTACCCTTAAGCAAAACACATGTACACAACCCAACAAAGGCATTTATTTGTCATCTACATAGCAATTGCACAAATACAATACAAAAGTATAGCTTCATCGAACAGATCAAATTAAGATCATTAGCATGTGTTGAGCTATTAGATTCGTGCTAAAAAGAATTCCTGAAAAGGGAACATATTACAAAAATACCATGCTAAAATTGAGTTCTGAAAGAAAACAAATTCAATCTAATTACAATTTTCCCAAAAATAGGAGCAACATCTAACAAAAGCATGTGTTATAATGTAGCATACAATGCATGTCACAAATACAATCAGATCAAGCAGATCAATTGGCAACTCTATAATTATCATCATTACAAGTACCATCCAACGAAAATTTCTTCTCTACGTGATAGCGAGAACATTTTTTACCAAATATCTCTAAAATTCTTGGTGCTATGCATATTGTGCCGCTGGTAACGTAAGACCACAACCACACTGACAATTCTTGTAATCATGCGCCTCTGCTACTCCATCAGTGGTGTCGTGTGCAAGCAACGACAAGCTGACTTGTCTCGATCTCCTTTTGCACTTGGCATCGCTTGGAGTAAGTTGGCTTTTGGCCTGTTAGGGACTAACATTTATATCGGGTGTCGACTGGTATACTAATTACCAATAATCATTACGTTTCGGTCTCGACGGAGATTAAAATATCTTACTCCGGCTCTCGACTGAAGATAAGATAACACTTTAAGCCAGCTCTCGACTTACTTAAGGAATATTATCTCGGGTCTCGACTGAAATAATCATTTATTAACCAGTCTTTTATGTCTGGTCTCGACGGGAATAAGGAATCTTTCTTCGGGTCTAGACTGAAGTTAAGATAACACTTTAAGCCGGGTCTCGACTGGCGTAATGAATATTATCTCGGGTCTCGACTGAGATAATCATTTGCTAACAAATACTTTATTTCTGGTCTCGACGGAAATAAAGAATCTTACTTCGGGTCTCGACTGAAGTTAAGATAACACTTTAAGCCGGGTCTCGACTGACTTAAGGAATATTATCTCGGGTCTCGACTGAGATCGTCATTTACTAATAAATCTTTTATTTCTGGTCTCGACGGAAATAAAGAATCTTACTTCAAGCCTCTCCTGAAGTTAAGATAACACTTTAAGCCGGGTCTTGACTGATTTGAAGTACATTATCTCGGGCATCGACTGAGATAATATTACTAACATTAGCACTTTATTTCCGGTGCTGACGGGAATATAGAATTCTTCTAACCAAATATGAGAGCAAAGGGTCTTAACATTAGCTTAAGGCCAACTCTTCAAATGTCAAGTTTAGATCGGTGAGTGCCACCATTTGTAATATTTTATTATTTATTCATATATCTATTTTATTATACATTTACTCATATGTATATCTACATATTATATACTTTGTGTGCATATCTATCAAATATCATAATTTAACTTTATTCTATATTCCTTTATATCACTTGACAATCTTGTATTCCAACTTTCTGCCGATAAGTGTTTTTCAGTGTGATCCAAAATTCTCTGACTCAAAGCTTCTATATTGAATTTTATCCCAAAGCAAATATTCTTGAAAACCGGAACTTATAAATCTGTGTCAATACGTGTGTTTTTTAGTGTGTTTGGATTTCTGATCTAACAAATTATATAACCCTTTATTAATAAGATTACTCGAGATAATTATACAAAATAAGTGTGCCAGTATTTTGAAGTTAAGTTGTTATAAATTTTGCTCTATATTAACTCCATATATTGAATATCTCTTATTAAAAATCCTATACGTTTGAATCGTTGATCTAATGACTAAATAAGTGTGACAGGATTAGTGAAAGCAAAAGAAAGTGAACAGCGTAGATTTGTTGTTAAGAAATAGACCACTGATCTTGGTCAAAAGTTAGCAGTGCATTTATTTCCGTCACTTAATCAAAATTTACATATACGTTCAACTAACGGGTAGTGTACAGATCGCTGACACTCACGAAAACTTACTGATGCCTCCTATCATCCTACATTAATATCATAATACCGCCTTCTTTCACTAAAGATTTAAATTAAACACAATCTAAACCTAATGCGTTCATGTTTCTTACCATCCCAATAACCTTCATGAGATTTGCTTTGAGATATCGAATTTCATAGCATGGTAAAACGATCGCGGTGCTCATGCTCAAAATAAATATTAACATGTTCTTGACATCGATTCAACATTTTTATGTATTTCAACTGTATTTAAGACTTGACCAGGAGGCCGTGAAACTATTTTGCTTCAATCAAATAAACACACACATATACTGCCAATCTCGTACATAACATACATCAATTCAGTCCCCATATCACCCATGAAAGTTTTTATTTTAAACTACACAACATTACATTAATTCACTTCACACATACATATTCACAGCTGGCAAGTATATGACCAAGTCTGCCTCAAACATGAGTGTTAGAAAGAGACAGATGTTGTGCGAGAGTGAGATAGTTTCAAAGTACGGTATTCACGAAAACTTCCTAATGTGTTAGAGCGAGGGAGATGATGTGAGATAGTTGTAAGAGAAAATTTTTCCCTCCATAAGAAATAACATGGGATTTTGCTACCGAACTCTCATATCCTAACGCAGAAAAAGACCATGGAAGACATTTGCTCTGCATCGCTTTCGCTTCCAAGATAGGATTTATAGAGCTTCAGTTATGTTGTAACCAATTTTGGATATAAAATACAGAGAGAAAGTTTATAACTTAAGATATAAAAAGGCTAATGAATTTGATTTAAATAAATATTGTGTGAAAAATTGATTTGCTATATACTATTTTCAGTTATTGTTGATTTTCAGCAGAGGAATTTGGAATCTTACATTTTCAACTTCCAATACTCATCTACCACATATTCTATATGATACTCACAACTCTCCAGTACTCATCTAAAACAAAATATTATACTATATTAATATAATAACACCACCTTCTTTTATCAAAATTTGTAATTCAATCCACTCCCAACCCAATATTTTCATGGTAAGATTTAAAGACGAATAAATAGTACTTCCATATCCTACTAGAATTATATCATTCCAAATACGAACTCTCAACACGGTGTTCACTACTGAGCTTCAAGAATTATCAGCTTTTTTTCTTCCTTCCTGATACTCCTATAACACCATTTCGGATGATATTTAAGAGGAGATAAATACCAAATACCTTCCATCCATCAAAACTGTATTTATTTACGTAAGAGATGATATCAAATTACACCAGGCCACCGAAAGTTTTACTAATTTATACTACTCATCTAAGTCGACATATCCTACATTAATAGCATAGCTCGTTAAAGCTTTTAATTAACCTACTCTCAAACTAATGGTTTCATGTTTCTTATCATCCCAAGTAGTTTCGCGTGATATATTTTTATAACATGGTGATCACGAATTCTTGGCTATAAAAGACTCCTGCAGTTTAGTATCATCAAAACTTTTAATCTGCAAGTCATTTTATAGCTGTTGTTGTTCTTTTTCAACAAAATAAATTGATAATCTTAAATTTTCACACTGCTCATCAAAGGTAACATATCCTACAGATTAATATCAGTTGCTGCCGTTGTTGTATAAAAATTTTTCCCCCCTAGTACGAACACCCACCACTTCCACCTTCTAGAATCTATTGACATGCTACTTTCCTCTGGTCGCCACAAGATCATGTTACGATGATGAATTTACTTTTTGATGACAATTTCATCCCCCTTGCAGCGTCCAGAATCTATTAAGATGAACAAAAATAACCTAGGCAAATTACCGAAAATTTTCTTTTTTCTTCATCCTTTTTACCATCCCAAGCAGCCGTGATCTATTTTTTTATATTGAATATTATACCACTTTTGTTTATAAAAGACACCTACAGATTAAAATCGTCAAAGCTTTTAATCCACACCATACGATATAGTTGTTGTTGTTCTTCAGAATAAGAGTTTTTAAATTATAGCTTTTACTAAGGTAAGACCGCTAATATCACGAAAACCATAGCCCGAAGAAGATTTGTGATGAAAATTTCACCCCCCTAGAAGTAACCCGCCCCCTGACACTTTCTAGAATCTATTAGCATGACAAAATCATCCTAGGGTAACTTGGGTAACTAGGGTATACATCATATTATAAAATGCCTAAATTTAGGCGTAAATCTAATATGAATCTATATCTGAAAGGTAAAATCGCCAATATCTCGCAAACCATAGCCCGTAGAGGATTTCTGATGAAAATTTCGCCCCTCCCTCTACCACCGCCCCTGGCCCCGTCTAGGATCTATTGGCATGAACAAAAATATTTTGGGGTTACCTTGAATTATTATTAATACGATTTATACTAATTCGCTAGGGAATTTCACAACATTTCTTATCCTCTAAATACACAACTGCACACATCCAACTACACCTTGGTATAAGTAATGTTACCACGCTACTTTCAGCCACCAAGTATCCCAACCCAACATACCACAGCCACTCATACTAAAGTAAAGAACTAACACTTATCTCAAGCTGACAAGTACGCAACCCCGATGCAAATACGCTTAGGTTATTTCACATCATTACTCAATCCACATTCCACCCAAGCCTTGGTACACACCCCAGGCAGTCATAGTCAAAGTATCAAATATTGCCATTTAAGCTGTACGCAGGCATACAGGAGGGGACACTTCAAAGTTAAATTGTAACCTCCAAAACCAGACCAAACTTAAGCAGCAACCACCACCACTAAAACTTCCCACCTCTTCACAAATGTTGACGCGAGTTTAGAGATACGATCCCCGAGATGAAAGATAAGTGAACCCCCGAAACAAAAGCGACAACTTTTCATATTTCCCTATGCTGGAGGGTGCTAAATGTGATCTCGTATCCCAGTGCCCGAGACCGAAAATATGCGAACTACAGTAACGAAATAGAAAACTATGCAATTTCCTCATGGTGAAAAGTGTTGAAAGTAATCTCGGATCCCAAAAAAAAAGACTGAATTTAGGCGCAACGTTAGCTTATGTCCAATACGTAAACTCATGCATTTAGCCTGGATTCGCACCCGGTAGTTACGTTGGCGTCATCTGCGGGGAAATCATGGAAGCAAAAAATCAGAACCAGAACTCCTAGAATAACTACTGAATAGAACCTTTCCCTACTACCGGTCAAACCAATGTGGCGGTAAAGTGAACTGGGGTCTTCGTAAGAAATAACTTTCGGTTTTGGGCTCGGACCCGCATAGCTTATCTACTCCTGTAAAAAATTTCAGGAAGATCAGTTGTCATTTAAATTTAAAAAAAATTAAATCTATAATAATTTTGCATACCCACTTTTCGCCATCTACCGGCGATCTTTGAAAATGCACGGAAATGGCACATACAGAATCATAAATCTACATGCTTCCTATGTGTTTGCCATTTTACCATTTTTTCGCTTGGTCTTCTGGAGCGCCCACATACGTCACTTTTTCTTCATAATTTGTTTGCAAATCTGTGACATCAGTACCAAAGCAAAAAAGCTTTTGAGTGCAAATTCAAATTTATGGGATGCAAGGTTTTCTCTGTTATTTATTGGTATTGGGGCCTGACCTTGATTTCAAAGCCCATGCGCTGTCGAAGGTTTTTCGGCATTGGGGGATGATTTTGGTAGTAGCCCATGCATATGACTTTTGTATTCGCGTGCATTTTCCATGTAAGTTTCGAGCCGCGTATTATACTATAGGTCGACACCAAGAAATGGAATGATAAGTGTAAAGTATGTTAAAAAAGAAGTCTGGGAAAGATATGGATTCCAAGTTTTCTTCTTAGGGAATTAGGCTAATTATTTTACTCATAATTTTAGTGCAACAAAATTTTAAATTTTTCACCATTTTTTTCAATATCCCCATACCCAGGGTTTCCAATCCGGATATCCGGATATCAAATTATCCGGATTATCCGACCTATTTTGACTATTCGGTAACCCGGATATTTTTCCTTAATTATCCGATAATCCGGATATTTTTTGACATTTTATTTTTTCAGGAAAATACTGTTTTCTTTCTAACTGTTCAGCTATTTTCAAAAAATTATGCAATTATTTTCTCAAGTGGCAGCTATATTTATTATTATTATTTATTTA
This sequence comes from Dioctria linearis, assembly GCA_963930735.1. NCBI lineage: Eukaryota > Metazoa > Arthropoda > Insecta > Diptera > Asilidae > Dioctria > Dioctria linearis. The sequence continues at coordinate 14,782 of CAWVNZ010001706.1, read as the reverse complement.
TTAAAGTTTCGTTGAATAAACACATTAGTTGTCTTGTGGATGTTTTTTTATCCAAATTTAAAAAAAAACAAGTAAGAAAGCTAGAATTGGTCCAAGAGTAATTCTTATGATACCCTAGATGAATGCCCTTATGACACTGTTTAGACGGGTCAATAGGCTGCCTCTGCCCCACGCAAACTTCACGGTAATATAATGGTTGGGGGCAGGAATGAAGCATCACCCAACCTACAGATTTCGTGCGGTAGAGGCAGCATACTAAGACTTACCTGTATAAACTGGGTCTATGTAATTTCATATGGTCACCCATCTGTGTAAGTTTGATTTTTGAAGTGGTTTTTCGCATATATTTCTAGAACGGTAAAAAATTATTATAACTAGTTTCATAGCATTTCATATTCTGAGGAACATTTGAGTACATAAATAACGTCGAGAATTGATTTTTTTCACAGAATACCTACATAAAAGGTCAACATTTTTATATGGCCCAATTTAGCTCATTTATGAAATAATTTTTACTATTTTTATGAAAACGTCGCGTAGAAACTTTCAGCTCTCTAAGCTGATGCCTTCTAAAGCAATGTCCAAATATGTATAGTGAAAAACGATAGTTTTGTATGGCAACTCCTTGAAGGAGTTACCCGATTTGTCCCATTTTCGAACTTGAATTAATTTTTGTTTTTTTTAAAAGCTCATGTGCAAAATTTCAGTTCTCTAAGTACATGCGTTCTCGAGTTAAATGTGCGAACACGCAGACGGATAGACGGACGGACAGACAAATCAAAATAACTCTTAATGTTATATATGGGTGTTCAACCCGTTTTGCGCTACTATAATTATTTCTATGCGTTACAAACGGAAGGACAAACTTATTGTACCCTATAGATTTCATCTAGGTATAACATAACCTACTAAGCACTGAAATTACATGATAACAGTGTGGTTAAAAATTAAATATATTTATAAATAAAATATTGAGTTAATCGCCCACAAAGGTACTATATATATTGATTATGGAGTAAATAGATGTCTCCAGATTCCAGTGTAGGAGTTTTCTGTTATCCGTAAGGCTTTATCCATATATGGAGTGATTATGTATATAAAATCTGTTGACGTAACCAACGGGTAAGCCAGCATTTAACCATTTAAGGGCAATCAAGTTTAAAAGAATTGTTAGATGTTCTCTTACCACCAGAGACTGCAGCAAAGGAATTACATAAATAAAAATTCAGCGACACTTTTGACTGCTGAATGTGCTTATAGATTTCTATTTGCAAGACTAGACGAGTTAAGAATGAACTTAGGTTAAAATTTATCGAAACAGGATAAGAACCGAATGTATGAACATCGAGATGAAAGTAAACCTTCTTAGAAGCTGGCAATATATCACATTCCATAAATATTTTGATTATAATTCAAAAGGTACTCCCATTACATTGTCAGTCTGCAGCGATAACTGGAAGTGGCAATTTCTCCTGTTGATGAGCAGAGCAATGCAAAAAAAACATATTATTCAATGCATTTCTTACAATAAAGCAACTATTTACAGTTTCAATCGTAGTCCTGACTAAGACAAAATGTAGAACTCGTCTGAGTTTTGAAAATTTCAATGCAATAACTTTTTAAAATATTCTTTTTTAAAAACAAAATAAATTTAAATCATATAATGTTTTTTTACTATTTATTAATAATTAATGTACATAATTAAAATATTTGAATTAAAAAAATTATAAAACACCATGAAATCTTGTGTTCAATATTATCCGGATATTTTGAGTTTTCAATATTCGATATCCGGATAATCATTAATGTCGGATAATTGGAAAACCTCTATTCACTCTCAATCAGTTCTCCATTCAATAAAAAACCTCAAACATAATAATTTCATCCGAACGATAACATCCACAAATACGGAAATATATGTAGAACTTATCTGTAAACTTGATGTATTTAGAAATATAATATAAGGAATATACTTCTTATCTAACTTTAATTGGAATATAAATGAGCTGCCTACCCCCTCCTGCCTCTACTCCTAGAATCTGATAGTAAGTAAGTAGCTTAAATAACTCCATTAAGGTTCAGACGTAGAAAAGTGCTTAATTATGATAAGACATGACCCAACGGTACTGGCATTTCTTCTGTGTATCGATTTTTAATTTCACCACATCACATCCGAGAAGAATAAATTCTCACCTCTCAGAAAATAGATCGTTGAGAATCCTCCTCAATTTTTTAATGAAGATGTAGGAATTTAGCATTATTCTAGGCAGTAACAAATTGGGAAGTTCATTCACTCCCATTGATAAGGCACCCGCGTCAAAAAGAATAAAATCTCAACACTATAGGAAAACCGAAATAAATTATGCTCGATATATTTCACTGGCCGTCTTCTATTCAGATAGTCTGGAATGCGGGTAGTCACGGGCCAGGAGCATAGATATATAAGTATAGGGATTTTCTCTCAGAGACTCTTTCCCATTTTTGTATAGCCTAGGAAATTTCGAATCAAATATTAAAACGAACATTGAGCCCTTATATATATATATAAAAAAAAAATCATCTTACTGTAAGACTTCAGAGAAGCACCTCAAAGTAATTAAAGAAATGAATTATTGTAACCCACTCGAAAGTGTTCTTGAGGAGGAACCATGGGCATAAAGGATTTTTTTTGTGGCAAGTATTAAATTAAGTTGAGTTGTAATGAATATGAACTTTGCATTTATACATTCATAAGTTTTCAGTTCACCTCCATTCTTCTGTCGTTCTGCCACCACACGACGCCTCAATAAAATTCTTTCGAAAGTAATCTTGGAGGAAAACTTTTTGTAACAAGCTTCCAAAAGTAGTACGGCGGAAGAAGAGTCTCATCGTAAAGAAGTGTTCACATAAAAATAAGTACTGAGAAAAAATTACTAAAAGTGAGACTCTAGGAATTGCAAAGATTATGTAGAATAAAGTGGTTATCAATGTGGAGAAATATTCTTCGAGTTTTTGTTTTCTTTGTATGAAATTTATTTGAATTTATGAAAAAACTATGTTGACTTGAATATTCCTATCCGCACATCTAAAAAAAACAGTTGTTTAGTGGGAAATTGCTGTTTGTACTCAAAATCACAAGACTCTTAAAAAACCGTAAAATATACTTTTGAAAAGAAAGTCCGAAAAAAAATATATTTAAAATACTTTAAAAATTAAAAAATCACTGTGAAACCAAAGGCGGGATCCTTGTAATTTATTTTGCTTCAATTGATTAGTTTACATTAGATAGCTACAAGAATATTGTATTTTAACTATGCCATGGGAGGCATGGCGAAGCCATGATCTCTTGTACTAAAGTTCTTATACCAAGCGTTCCTTATGGGATTCAGATTCCGAACACAATCACAAGAAGTCTTGGGTGACATTTTGACAGTGACAACCAGAGGTTGTAATCGAGAATTCTCAACAACTTACAATTTCTCGATTCTCGAGATTTTTATTCTATTTCTCGATAAAAAAAAGAATATTTAAATCAAATTAATATACCTACTTTTTTGTCTAATAAGGAAATCTAACAAAAAGCAAAAAAAAAAAATTCTTCATAATTTGTATGTGCAATAGAAAGCAAAATTTTTTGTGGGTTTTTTTTGCATATATGTATACACATTTTTTTTAAATCGCGAGTGGTAGAAAACTCGCGATATATGGGGCTGGGCATCATTGTGTTAAAATACAATTTTTTTTTGCGAAATGTCGATTGTTTTCTACAACCACTTAGAAAACAATTGAAAGAAAATCGTTAAACGGAAAAATATTTATTTTTAAATTTTGTTGTATGTCGAAGTAGGCTCGTTGTGTTGTAAAAAAATTTAGAATTTATGGGTAGGTTGTTCACCGGTTCATTCATTTTATATTATTCATTCGTAGTATTGTAGATTTAAAAGGTGAAGTGCAAATATAATATATTTCTATTATTTTTTTATAAGTAAGATTAAAGCTGTTAATCAATCGATAATATCGTACTAAAATTTTTCTTCTTTAAACGTAAGGATAAGAAAAGAATATTTACTGGTTGCTTTAAAATTTTAAACAATTAAATAATTTAATTTTAATATAAATTTTTAAGCCATTAAATGGAGCAGGCACATAAGGAATATTGTTGGCAACATTTAAAAAGAAACTTGGGTATAAGGATATAGCTGTTTGCAATCTATGTAAAAAATGTATATCATGCAAAGCATCGGAAACAACTGGACTTCATCGATATTTAACTGGTCATCATAGCTTGAAGAGGAAAGCAAAAGCAACTACAGGCACTTCAAAATCATCACCGCTTTACAAATTTGTGACTGTCACGAATGAAAATAATGATATTGAAACATTGGAACAAATTTTGGCTAAATTAGCAGCCATAGATGGTTTCAGTATTTTGGCTATAACTAAAAGCGAGTTCATTCGTAAAAGTATAAAAAAGCAGGGAGTTTTTTTGCTGCCACAGCAGCCATCAGATGTCATGAATTTGGTGTACAGGTATTATTCCTTAGTGAAAGATAAATTAGTTTTTAAAATTAAAATGCTAAAACAACAGAATTACAAATTTAGTTTGTCTATTGATGAATGGACCAGTTTCCAAAACAGAAGATACATGAATGCCCACTTATATGGGAAAATTAGATTCAGTTAATTTAGGATTAATCCCAATAACAGGAAGATGTCCTGCTGAGAAAATTATAGAAGTGGTATATTCAAAATTGGAATCGTTTGGTATAAGTTTTTCCAAAGGTATTGTGGCAACTACATCAGACGGTGCGAGCGTTATGGTAAAATATGGAAAATTATCACCTGCCCATTTACAAATGTGCTATAATCACGCTATCCATTTGGCGATTATATCGGTTCTATACGCATCTAAAACAGAAAATAATGAAACCAGCGATGACGAAAGTTCCATTTGTGATCCAAACGAAGATGATTTATTTAATAGTAATTTCCAGCAACAGCATTTAATTTCTCCAAGCGGTTTGATAATCAATCCCGATCCCGATATAAATATTAATAGCATAATGCAAAACACTCGAAAAGTCTTTAAGCTTTTCAAGAAATCACCGGTAAGAAATAGCGTCTTGCAGAATTACGTTAAAGCCGCAGAGCAAAAAGATCTATCGCTAATATTGGATTGTAGGACCAGATGGAACACATTAGAGTCAATTGTAGAACGAATTCTTTTCTTCGCATAGTTGATCCTATAAAAAAGGCTTTAGAAGATCTTAATATGGATCATCTATTGATCATTGATGATATTACTAACGCCAGAAATATAGTAGATGTTTTGAAACCTGCCCGAATAGCAATAGAAGCGTTAATTCGTAATAATACTACTTTATTGACAGCGGAAGGAGTCTTAAAGTTATGTTTTCAAGCACTAGAAAACAATCATTCTGTTTTAGCGTCAAAGTTGCTGGAAGAACTATAAATTTCGTATAGGATAAAGAAGGGATAAATCATTAGTGTCTCTTCGTAAATTTTACAGGACCCATTCTCTTTGAAAAATGTGGAAGATGAATTTTTCAGCATGACCAATAAAAATGATATCACCAAATCGGCTAAAAACTTACGTCCTTAAAGCTGGCAGAACGGGTTTTGAGATAGTGGTATATTTAAGGCTCATTTAAGGTTAATTTAATTCCCCAAAATAAAATTTACGTCTCCCATAGTTTTCGCAGAAATCACGGTTCTGCCAGCTTTAGAAAAAGTTAGCAGAACCAAACAAAAAGCTTATAAAACTTATTATTTTCGATGTAAATAGTATATAGGAATTTAAGGCTAATTTAAGGCTGCATGTATCACGACATATGTATAAGTAATTTAAGTTAAAGATACGACAGAATTCATTAAAAGGACATGAATATAAATAACTGGAGAAATCTCGCCTCCAATGGTTATTTATCCCAACAAAAGGTTGCCCAAAGATATTACGTCAAAATTACCAGGTGATTGGGGCATAGGCCTCAGTGGCACGGGATGGATGAAAGCGGAACTCTTTTATAACTACATAAAAAATGTTTTCCATCCTTATCTACTACATACACAAAGGCAATTCCCTGTGTTATAATTTGTAGTTGGCCACAGCCACACATTACTCTGAAAATAAGCGAGCTATTCAGAAGTTTGAACATAGTACTCGTGGCTCTATATCCAAATGCAACTAGATTGCTAGAGCCAGCTGATGCTGCTACTTTTATGCCTCTTAAGCAAGCATGGAAGGACAGTGTGCTAAAGTGGTGCCGCGATAATCTGCTGTCAACACTTACGAAGAATGATTTCGTACCAGTGCCTAAGGAAGCTATCGAAAATGGAATAATAATAGCGAAGGCGATAAATTTGATAAAATCATTACATGGAAGAAAAAGTCGTAAACAGTTAAAAATAATTCCCTAAAGTCAGTGACAACAATTTGTGGAACAAAGTTTAGGTATATGTCGATAAGATTAGGCAAAACTCCACCTTGGAAATCGTAGATTAGATTTTTATCCCTAAAATATAGGTAGGTTTTTCTCCCTCAAATGTAGGGAATTTTTGTTTTTTCCCTTAAAATTTGGGAAATATTCCCTAAAATGAAGGAAATTTTCAATTTGTTTTTTTTCTCCCCCTTTAAATGTAGGGAATCTATATATAAATCGAAGAGATGGAAAAAATATTAACTGAAGAAGACTAAGTACATTATTTTAGGTTAAGATTATGACTAATATTTGAAGTGCTTTTGTTTTATAAAATGTTAACTATTTTAAAACATTTTATCAATACTTACCGTCTAGCTATATCGTTGATCTCTTTGTATGACTCCTATTTGGTATTTCACTTATTACAAACTGAAGAATGATTAATAAATAAAAAAAACCATTAAAAATTAAAAAGACTAGCTACAAGTGTTTTATTTCAACAACTATAACGTTTTCACTTCAGGTGCTAATAACGAAGTAAATGGATGCTAATAATTAGGAAAAATCGTGCCAACAATCGGTAATAAAAAAAAAAAAAATTCTAAAGTATTTAATTATAATCAACATAAGTGTCTTCAAAATTAAAAATTTGAATAAAAATTGAGTGTTAATCAGACCTGTAGCGGAGCCAGAAATTATATCTTAGCAAATGACATCAATTTAAAATGCAAAGATTTGTTAAAGTGCTAATAATTGGATCCGTCAGCCTATACATTACATAAAGCAAAATATATCGGCAATCTTTCTATTTGTTTTCAGAGTAAGTGTATTAACTTTATGGGGAATATGAAGTCTCTCCCACGACTAAATGTAGAATATCCATTTCACATTGCAAGCTCTGAACGGACTGAAATGAAGCCAGTATGGTGCTCGAACAAAATTGTTAAGGAAAGTTGTTGGTAATCTGTACGTCATCTAAAAAATTCAATGGAATTCGTTGAATTACTTTGGGTTTAAACAACTCGGCCGTATCCTTTTCTATTTATGACGATGAATAATGCCAACTTTAAAACAAGATCAAGGTGTGTACGTATGTAGGTACTTCAGCACTGCAATAAAATGGCCTCAGCAACTGTAATGTAACTACTTTTTATGACAATTTCTGATTAAAAACTTAACGTAGAGGAACACATTTGAAATGTTCGCAAAACTCTTCTCCCTTCCTCCCCCTCCCTAAGCGTAATATTATTTTTCATATTTTCATAAAGTGTTCTATTAATTGAAGAAGGAATCCGAAAACACTACCAGATTAAGTGACGAACAAACGAACAAAAGAAAATTTTATGCGCCATTGAGATGAGCCGTGATGATTGAATTCAACTTTTATTGGGTCGTAAACTAGCGATAAAACTGCGTTCATGTGCAAGTGACCCCAGGAAGTGGTTCCTGCCATCCAAACCAACAGTAGAAGCTCCGAGCACTTAATTTGATTCAAGGGTTCGTTCGGTCGTCTGATAAATCTGGATATCGATTTTACATTAGGAACGGCCATTCCCTGTCTCTTTAGTTTTTGGTCGATAGCCGGGAATATGTCTTTTCTTTGGGGTAAGAAGAAGTTAAAAATATGATGAAGAATCGTACCCTGTGAGGATTAATTTTATGGTAATAGATGCAGCAGCTGGAAGTGATTGTAATTTATTTTTAATAACATCACCTTTCTTGGAGAATAGTTTAATCAATTAAGGGAGTTTTTTCCTTTCCTTTTTTTATATACAAGTTTATAATCACACTCGGTGCAGAAGAAAGCACTGCAATTAAAATATTCCAAGAGCACTAGAACTAAAACTGTTAGATAGTCTTATAAAGAGAGCATACACGATTGATTTGCTACGATAAATGGGGTTGCTATTTAAGTTCTGCGGGTAAAGGTATTTTCTGTACGCTGTCGCATTTTTTTTATGTTTTGATAGCTTAGTTGGCAGATCAAAAGAAAAATGATTTAAGTTTTATCTATGCGGTAAAAGAAATTTAGTTTTGTTAAGAATGGAGCTAACATACGAAAAATTGTGAGTCATGATATTTTATGATTTTATGCACGGAATGACTGGGAACAGTGCTCATGCAATGAAGTACCATCCTTGAACCCTGTATAACGATGATTCAATAAGCTCCAAAGTAGGCCTTGTTTGTTTAAGGATGAGTAATGGCATGTATGTGTAATAGTAACAAGCATATCAACTGATTCCTGGGCATACATGATCCAAATAAAAACTATTTTGCATGAACATTTAACCATAATGAAGTCAAAAGCTCGGTCGGTACTCTATATTTTAATCGAAGGTCAAAAGAACGCGTTATTTTAGTTTTTGTAATCTCGGAAGCAATTTATACAATTTTGTGATTGTTCGAAAATATTCTTGTTGTGATTTTTTGGACATATAACTATCCTAACTTTACTATTTTTTGACTATGTGAATTTGAGTGATTCTTCCTAGCAGTGGAGAACATCTGTCGTTTCTTACTAAAACTTGAAGATTGATTTTAGGTTATATCCTAGAATCCTACTGTGATGAATATCCTCCCACGAACATTTTTTTCCAAAATTTCAGTTTGCTCATATTGTTATGAATCTGCATATCATAAGCTTACCCTACTTAAAATCCATATCTCACCAACCACATGAAATCATTACGGGCTCATCAAATATAAAAATCGAAACAATAATCAAATTTCCCATACCTGCCTTCTTAAAATCAAACAACAAAACATATGTACATCGTTACATACATAAATTTCAATCACCTTTCCTCAGTGACAAATATGACAAACATATGTACATCGCTACATGTATACATTTTCAGTTGCATTTCTTCACGCCACGAAAATTATAAACATATGTGCATTCCCAAACTAACACCCTTTTACGCACAATGGTCGTGATTACGTTTTTGTGTCTAGCATAGATCCATAAAGGAACGCAGTTACGAAACAACGACGTTCCGAAATTATCTATGTTACGGAAGTGTGCAATGCAGTATGGAAATTATGTGGGCATAATACCCAAAGTGTTACTATATATAAAAACTTTGAGAGTTTTGATGTCTAAACAAAAACGTAAGACCTTGGTCGCAATGACGTAAATGTGTCTAAGCTGTACAGCTTGACAAAAACTTATACAATATGGGACTTTTAATATATGTACGCGATATATACCTTTGAGATTATGATAAATATGGGTACTTGTTTTATTCGTATAAATTTGAAATCTTTGAAATTCTTTTAAAATACATGTCATTATATCTACAATTATAAAATAATAAAATCTGGTTTTTGTTTTTCAACTGAATGAAAGCTTACTAACCAAATTAAATTTTCAGTAAAATCGACTACCAAAACCAAAATCTTTAATTATTTATATATTTATAAAACCTTTTCACAAAATTGTCAGTTATTAATTTCAAAGTAGTGATAGATTAAAGTGGTATATATTTTTAAAGGCATAAAAGTATTTTACATCTAAAAATACTTCAGAAACTTTTCAAATCTCATATCGACATTTTGTTACATTCTATAGATCAAATGTTCCCCACATGGAAATATATATAACTTGTGCCCATTAGGGCAAACTTATAGGCATTGTTTCCACTTTATACCTTGAACTTATACTCGCCAGGTAAGGTTTCGTATGGTGGTATGGTTCGATATAGGCACTCTTCCAACTTTGTGCCAACAAAGTCAGAATTCCTAGTCAGTGCCTATAAAGGTGTCGATTAAGGAACTGTTTTCACTGGGTGCCATCAGATATTCCCACATAGTTAGAACTCCTAGTCAGTGCCTATAAAAGGGTGGATAGAAGAACTGTTTCCACTGTGTGCCATCAGATGTGCCCACATAGTCAGAATCCGTAGTCAGTACCTGTAAATCTGTCGATGAAGGAACTGTTTGCACTGTGTGCCGTCAGATGTGCCCACAAATTAAGAGTTCCTATTCAGTGACTATATATTTGGCTGTCTTCACGTGCGCCTAACATACCTTTAACAAATGCTCCCGCAAGCAAAGCGTTTAATTTTCAAACAATTCTCTTTCAATATTGAAGACATTTCTTCCACAAATGAATTAAGAAAATCATTTGGTTAGGGGTAGTTAGAGACATGAAAAAATGAGAATTTTCAATAATTTTTGTTTTTGCTAGTTAATCATTTTATTTTATAAAAGTATTAATATGGCATCATTACATCATGTTTTGACTTGACTTTAGGAAAATTTGAAAAAAAAAAATTAATAACTTCAAACGTTATGGCTGTTTGTTGACCCACTTCCAAAAGTAGTGCCTTGCGGTGACCATAACAAATTCTTGGAGATTCACCTAAAATCAATGGGACAAAAAAATTAGTTTTTTTTAATACATAATCTAGTGCCTGATCGAAGTTTTTTTTTTTAAATTAACAAAATGGCGGCCTCAAGAAAATTCTCTCGAGTTTTCTGAAAAAAAAAACCAATAGTTAATTGTTTATAAAAAATCAAAATTAAAGAAAAAAAAATCCTTCGATCAGGCACTAGTTTTTTATGCTTTAAAAAAACTGCATAAATTTCATCGAAATCTACTGAGCGGTTTTCGAGTTACAGTGGTCACCAGTTCAAAAACCATAGTTTTGAAAACAATGCATTTAAAGTTTTACAGTCGATTTATATATAGACAACCATCGACTGCTCAGTGCAACTACCACAGGCATACTGACGATAAGCAAATATTTTTCAACATTTAACTACCTCAAAATTTTAAATATATATAGTAGGGTATTTATAGATTTAGGTTTTATTACAAAATTGTAATAAGTTCATGACAATAGAATCCGAAAAACCGGTCGAGTGCAGCTGCCGCTAGCTACCTGCGCTCGACCGTTCTAGAGCGCGCGAGAGCCCTTTGCTAATTGTCGAAAAACTCGAAAAACATTTGTCAGATTCACGTCAAATTTTCAGAGAATATTTTTAAGATATCATACTTTAAGAAAATGTAAAAAAAATCGAATTTTTGAAAATTCTGACTACCCCTAAATTACAAAAAACAAAACTGACAATTTATGTAGGTGCAATAGGCATGCCATCAATATTAATAATTAAAGACACATTGGGGGTATCAAAGTTGTTATAAAATATTTGTCATGCTCTTTTTCAATCCACTATGCCAGTAACATCCATTTCCAATATTTGCGATATTTGAAATGTACCTACTTGGGAGCACCGAATAATGTTCTACAATCTTTCGGTAAATAATCGATTCCGTTTTTTCAAACACACTGATTTGTTTTTTGTTTTATGCCCAAAGTCGTAGCTCTTCAGTATAGGTACTTTATGGTTTGCGAATGACAGTACATGATACGCACATGTCAAAAATAAAAATTGTAACTATGCAGACCTTACTCTTGATATTATTCCTTTATTGACACATTTCCTGATGAAAAACTGTTCTGGGAACATTTACGTTTTCGGGACCTACAAGCTATATCTCTAGGAAGGGTGCCCTTAAAGCAACAACACAAGGAAACTGTTCAATTCTCACAGAAACAGAGCTCTATTCCATCGATGTTCAGTCCACCTACAAGCATATTATCCCTCTTAGATCTCCCAGTCAAATCATCAATAAAACCTTGATCTAAACCTAAAACAATATCTCCTAATCAGATAGAAACAAAAAGACAAAGAATCTTTCTTCCAAGAATATAAAGTATATGGAAAGTTATCTAATAACGAACTTTCACCACCTCCAATACCTCCTGTAAACATCTTGACATCATTTTTCCTAAAAATAAATAATCAAAGACTATAAGTAATAAATAAATATACAAAATTAGTGCAAAGTCACCTAAAATTCACCTATGTCCGTTTATTTACATTTCCTGCAATGTCATCAAATCATTTGATTTCTCCACGGTCATCAAATTCAACAAACGTCGTTAGGGCAACACCGAGAGGCGAAAACTCATAACTGGATACGACGACTATATAAAGCCGACTAGTCGCAGCAGAAAATCATTCTTGGATCAGAGTTCATCTGATTCGTAGACTAGTGGGAGTAACAAGAATATTATTCCCAACGTCATCATAAAGATTAATTGTATATTTCAGAGAATAATATGAAAATTCCAATCATATCCTACTCTTAAGCAAAAGAATAATTCTGCGCAGAGATTAATCTGCAATACTCCTACCCACACATAAGTAGAAGAATAATTCTGCCGCACAGATTAATCTGCAATACTCCTACCCACACATAAGTAGAAGAATAATTCTGCCGCAGATATTGATCTGCAACATCTCCTGCCCACACCTAAGCAGAAGAATAATTCTGCCGCAGAGATTAATCTGCAACTCTCCTGCTCACGTTTACAGAAGAATAATTCTAATGCAGAGATTAATCTGCGGTTCTTCTTTATAGTAGCATATTGAGGGCCTTCTGCGCACGCGGAGAATAATTCTACATTCAGAGTCTAATCTGACTCATTTTTATTATGTTCAACACCTTTCTACCCTTCTGCCCTGATGCACTAGTTAGGAGTAGTTTTACAACCGTGCCGCTCACACGCAAAAGCAGCATCAATACTTGTTCCCTCATTCTGATGACAGATAATCAATTCTGGTCTTCTTCTTTTTTCAGAACTAAAGGAGGCTGTTTCTTTGCAAGCAAGAAGACTTTTTTAAAGTTTTTTTATTGAATTTTAATATTGAATTTTTGTAACATTAGTTTAAGAATATTGAATTATTAGTAAATTTTATATTTGAAATTTGAAAAAGACTGAGTTGTCCATTTTACCGGCGTCCTCCCTCCTACGTTCAAGACTAGATCTCACAGAAACATTAAGACAACTATTCCAAAATGAAGCAATGGTACGTTTGCGGGCACTGTTATTATATAGGAACTTTTAGAGGGACATTTACGTATTCAAAAATTGTGTTGTGCCCATTGAGTCATTTTTCCAGGGTAAGGAAACGCACACTCACGTGCGCACACGAATGACTCATGAGTAATTTATGACTCACATGCGTGTTCCCTTTTTAAAAACACATGTGCCTTTGCGTGAGCTGTTGTAATTGTTATAATGCACTCGTCCATAAGTGAGTAATTCAAAATAAGAAAGCACACACTCGCGTGCGCACACGGAGAGTATTACTGCTCATTACTCACGAGTGAGTAATTCAATGTAAACAAGTGCACGCTGGAAAGCGCACACGAAATCTCTCACTGCTCATTACTCACGAGTGAGTAATTCAAGGAAGACAGCGCCCACTCGCTAATAAAAATTTTAATATTAATTATCCACGTTTTCTACATAATGTAGGTATTTCATAAATCAAATTGCACACAAGTTGGAAATGAGCAATGAGAAATTTCATCTTCGTTTTCTTGCCTTGAATTACTCACTCGTGAGTAATGAGCAGTGAGAGTTTTTGTGTGCACGCGAGTGTGCCCTTTCTGATATTGAATTACTCACTCGTGAGTAACGAGCAGGGAAAAATTATGTGTGCGCACACGAGTGTGCGCTTCCTTTTATTAAATTACTCTCTCATGTGCGTGAGTAGAATGCGCAAGAAAATCGCACACGACTCATGAGTATGTGCGTTGTGATCGCACAAGAATTTATTACTCACGGTGTGTGCGCACGCGAGTGTGCATTTCTGTGCCTGAATGTTAGCATATGGGAAATGCGACAAAATATTTTCGAATCAACGATGTTATAGCGATGATATGGGGCGTAAAATAGAAATTCAGATACATTATGGCACAATATGTTAGCTGAGGTACATATATAAATTTTCAACTCCCTTTCCTCAAGCGTAAAACGACTAACATATGTACATATATACATTTTGAACTGCATTTCTGCATGACACAAAAATGGCAAACATATGCATATCGCTAGATATATAAATTTCAATTACCTGTCACGGTCTCGAAAATAATCAACATATGTACATTCGCACATATATAAATTTCTCGATCATACCAAACAATAGATATAATTGGCCACCCACAAGAAAGCAACCTTTGCACTTCTTGACGAGTGTCCAAATATCAAGAATTATTGCATTTTTTCAACTTGATACGTGTACGGCGCTTGGAATTAGCGATCGATTATGATCAAAGTCCAGCGTGTGACCAATGGAATTCCTAAATTTTACGTCATTGTCCAAAGGCAATATACTTTGATATTTATGTTATTGGTATTGATTAATAAGAGCAAAGAAATGGAAACAGAGCATTTCTGATCAAGATCAGCGAATTTCAAGCCAAGATTGTTTTACCTTTGCCCCAATAAAATATTTTGCCTACCCAGGGAAAATCGATTTCATGTGGAAGGAGTACG
>CAWVNZ010001705.1:0-37994 GCA_963930735.1 Dioctria linearis | reverse complement strand
CTCTATTGACCTCCTAGGTGGAAACAGCCTGTATATGCATAACGTTTTATATATACACAAACACATACGTATAATCGTATAATTAATTTTATACAGCACGATCGTGGTATGTTGTGGGTGGTTGTGTTGGGTTGTGTCGAATAGATTTTTCGACGAATAGTCATTCAGTGAATTATTTTCAACGAATCATTTTTCAACGCAAATTTGTAGAATAAAAATTATTTACTTTTATAAAAAAAAAGAAATAAATAAATAAGATTACGCAAGTACGCCAGCCGCCTTCATGGCACGGCGCATGGGGCAGCTGCCCCTTTGCCCCACCACAAGGCACGGCGCTGAAATTAAGAGTAGATTAGATTACGGAATTAAGAGCGCGAGTAACCTTTGCACTGTAGCCACTTATTGGCTTATTGTGCACCGCTTTCATAATTTGTAGTTCATCCAACAATCCCACACTTACTAGGAAGAACAGTATTTTTATACCCTAGATGAAATCTATAGGGTATACTAAGTTTGTCATTCCGTTTGTAACGCACAGAAATAATGATGGTAGAGCAAAATGGATTGGACACCGCCGCATAAAATTAAAAGTTATTTTGATTTTTGCATGTCCGTCTGTCCGTCTGTCCGTCCGTCCGTCCGTCGGTGCGCACGATAACTCAAAATGCGTTCACTTAGAAAGCTGAAATTTTGTACACGGACATTAAAAAAAAAGTAAAATAAGTTCGAAAATGAGACAAATCGGGTAACTCCTTCATGGGGCTGCCATACAAAAATTTCGTTTTCCACTATATATTTGGACACTACCTGAGAATACGTCGACATAGAAAGCTGAAATTTGGTACATTGTGTTTCCATAGCAATTGCAAATAAAATTTCAAAAATGGACTAAATCGGGCAACCCCTTCGATCAGTCCTAGACATTTTTATTGTACTAAAGGCTTCTTCAGAATAAGAAGTCCTATAAAATTGGTTATAATCATTTTTTCTGTCCGACGAGCCGTTCTAGAAACCAATGCGAAAAATCAAAATTGCTCAAATAGGTGACCATACGAAATTTCATACGGGCATTCATCTTCGGTATCATAAGAATTGGTTTTATACCAATTCTAGCTTTTTCACTTTTTTTCTTTGAAGTTTTTTCGAAGTAAACTTGCTTTAAGAAGTATGAGCCAAAAGACCAGAATCAATGGCTTCGCATTCGCATAGAACGTGCTCCGATGTTTCATCCGCTTCGAGACATAGCCTACATACATCAGTCGGTGATATACCTATCCGATGCATGTGAGTTGATTCCTAGTCAGCCACAAAAGATTCAGGCTCTTCTTTAGTGAAGGTCCTTTAATGAATCTTTTGGTTTATTTTGAGCATATCATTGAATTCCATCTCTGCTCTATTCGATGTTGGGTCAAGTTTGGAATGGTAAGTTTTTCAGTATTGTAAGACCGCCGTAGCTCACTGGCTAGCTATTTACTTACGAATAGTAGATAACGTAACCGTCGACAGCAAAAAAAGTCGTTACGATTTCAAACCCATGTATGGAGTTAAATTTGTTTGCTTCCTTATGAATTTTAAATTTATTTCGTTTTGCAGGGAGAATTTTATTTTTAGGTAAAAAATTTACATTATTCAATTATTAACTTTGGATTATGAAAATTCAAGTATCATTGACATAATCCAGAATTGACACAATCCACAATTGACTATATCCAGAATTAAAGAAATCCAGGAAAATCCAGAATGGCAACAGCCAGCAGAAACCCATAAAGAAAACCAGGAAATACTTTCTTGATTTTTTCTGAATTTCTTCTGGACAAATGGGTATAGCAGTTCTCTGAATAAATTCTATATTAACCCGGCGCAAAATAACGTGCAGATAATGACACCGGTTCATTATGACCCGGGTTATTTCGACAAATTATCACAAAATTAAAATAGTTACCTTTACTTTAACAAGTATTTATTTAATAAGGGTTCCTTCCATATTTGGTAAGTTAAACTAGAGATAATACCAATGTATTCTATAAATCAAACTTTTATTTGCTTTCTCAATAATGCATGCAAAATCACCTTTGAAAACATAACTTTGATAATTTTCTTTTGTATCTTTTTGACTCTGGGTCACATTTATCCGTTTTTACTTGACGCACCGATATCTTGCTGCGAAAACTGCGTCGCACTGAAAGCACTGGCGGTGCGAGTAGAGGGGGCAGCTACACAAACATTTAAATTAAATTTTATGGTCAGCGTCAACAGAAATTATCACTCTATTAAATCACCTCGGGTCAATATGACCCCTCGTGATTGGGGTCGGGTTAATAGATGGCATGAATATCAGAAACTAGAATTTTGCCACAATTCCATGCAGCAATGTTAAGGGAGGGTCTAATTGCTGCCATTGGATATATTCTTGAAGGTTAATTTAGTTTCTCATATTTTTTTTTAATTCATTTTTGAGTTATTCAATTTCTGAATTTCGTCAAATCTAGAATTCATTAAGTCCATATTGTGTCAGTTCTGGATTAAATATATAATTTTTACACTTTCTAGATCTCTTCTAGAGTTTATTTATTTCTTTTTTTTTTTTTTTTGATTTTGCAATTCAGACCTTTGTGCTAACATCTTTTATGCAGACCATTATCTCCAGCTGGTCGTCTTCCTAAATGTCTTGTGAAGTTCGCAATCTATTGAACTCATGCAAACCATATCCTGGCTTCCACCTAAGGATTACACTGTTTGCATTTGACAGAAGATATGATCTGTCTATCAAAATCTGGAAAAACTCAAAAATAGGAAGAAGGTACAATGTTTGGAAAAAATCCGAAAATAAAATCAAACACAACTGAATTAATGTTTCATGAACGATTATGCCGCTAGTGTGCTTGATTATGGGTTATCAATGGGCATGGATTTTTAAAAATTTCGAAATATATTATCAGGAGAAATATTAAAAAAATAAGTCTGGTATTGTGGAAGTTGCTGTTGATTAGTTTGTTTTTTATCTTTACTCAACAAATCGGACACCAAGCCATTTACCACCAAGATATGTTGTAACCACGGGTTATAGGTTGGGTGACCCGTTTCAGGGACCTTAAGGTTATGACTATGTTTTCGATCGATATGGAAACCAGTGGAATGTACAGAATGCATTTAGTCGATCCTATCGGAAAGAAAGTTGTAGAAGTTTGATAATTCTATTGGAGAGCTTTTCGAGGAAATTTATGATTTAGCTTACAGTTCTTCAGGATTTGTACCCGACCAATATCGAAAGTTCTATTTGTTTACATAACCGTCAAGATGGGAATGTGTCTCGTCGCTCATCATGAAATTTTTGTCATCAGTCATCAAGCCTTCCATTGGGTTTGCAAATGCTTTCCGATTTACATAGTCTTTAGGCTTTAATTGCTAGACAATAGCCATTTTGTATGTAATATTCATCTTATCGAGCGGTAAGACATGTGCAAAGCAGCAGCATGTTTACGCGCCGGAGGCGGCCGAGGACTGGCTACCACAGCTTCTCTTACTCGATCGATATTCTCTGGCGTCCGGGCTGACCTTGGACGGCCTGTCGACTTCCGTATTAACATTGAACCGATAGCTCTTAAGTTACTCATCCATAGCAGAATTGTGTTACAAGTTGGGACTCTTCCTTTTGGACCCACATTAAAACGCGTACGGAACTGCCGCTGAGCAGCAACGCAGGAATCATCACTTTTAAAAAACGTCTCGACAACAAACGCACGGTGATCACCTGACCACTGCTCCATGACTACTAAAAATATCCGCGTGTGGGCTCTGGAACGCGCCTATACATACCACCCCCCACCACCTACTCGCTGAACAGCTAAAACCGGAAGATCTTTTTGACGCACCCTGTATTAGACCATATACTAGTGAACCATCATCGTTCTAAATGAAATATTGTCTTAAAAGATTATGACGTCTGAGATTCATCAACTATTCTTAGAGGGAGAACTTGTCTAGGGCACGTATTTTGGTCCATAACTGAAACTGGTATCAGAATTGAAGTGTGGAGTACCTAATGATTCCACATTTGATACATCACGCTTTTATGACTCTCTTCTTAAGTAATAAGTTTTTCATAGGTTAGACGAATTTAGCAAATAATCTGAAGCTGTCGCAGACAATTATTATAAATACTGAAATTTATTTTTTATAAATTAACAAAAAAAAAAAACTTCACAAAATCCACTACCACTAATGACTCCCAACACTGCAATTTCCGTCAAAATTCATTAAACTTTCAACCAAAAACTTTACTCTCTCTCTCTCTCTCTATCGCTCTCTGGTGAAATAATCCTAAACTAACATAAAACTTGAACTTCAGACTAAAAATCTTTCTACCATTATCGACGTTCTCTTATCAAATCGATACCAAAGGATATAGAAAAGTATAACCCATCAGACTTAAACCTTTTAATTGCCCCACCTAGGTAGGAAAGATATATTCTTGATAAGCGGCATCAGAACATAAGTACCTACCTACCTACCCACCTAAATATCAACCTACTAACAACCATACCAACTGGGTATACTCTAAGAGCGTTATTTTCGCGTGCGCAACTTTAAGTGTTTTATTTCCCTGAGTTCCAAAAGTTGATGGCAACTTTAAGGGAGGCACGGAATTATCGTTTAATAAAATTTATTCGCAAACTTTCGTAGAGCGCACTTTATATTATACACCCACCCTCCCGGATCGTAGAATCTTAAACACCTCAAATGGAAAGAGTTTAGCTTAGTCCCATACCTCTCTACCTGCAAGTTCAAAGTTTTCAAAGTGTCGTAAGGATAAGATTTTTTTTATATGTCTCTAACTTTCGCTCAGTTTTAAAACAAAACGAAGAAAAAAATTGAAAGGACCGGTGAGAAAGAGTCGATGAAAAAGGATTTGCAATAACGTAAAATTTTATGTTAACGTCGTTACATTGTAACTCGTAATCTACAAATGCATAAATCCAGATACGGTACGGGGATGTGTTTACTTGAATAAACCATTCGAGGACGATGAGTATGTTGGTCTCACCGGCGATATATGGATATGCATTTTTCAAATAAAAGCATCCTCATAAAAATTGTCATATCGCTTAAGAGGAACTGATGCTGGGATGAGTGCAATATCCTGTTTGTATTCCCATTGCACTTTAACAACAATCCATTGAGATTGCCTAGTTTATTTATATAATTTTGCGGATTGGAATACCATAGATGGAATATGGGATATAGCGCCACAATGCACACTTACAATTAGCATCAGATACATCAGCTCTCTACCCATCAACGGTAGAGTGCTTCTCTTTAGTTATTTTTTATTTTTTTCTATTTTTTTTTTTGCTTATAACATTGATTTTTCTTATTTATTGTTGTTTTATTCAATTGACGACTAACAAACATGGCAGAAAATTGTAAACAAGAGGAAGAACAAATTGTTGTGACCCACTTTTGGTATATACTTACTGAATGGGAGCCACACACATATGTACATATAAGAAGGACTTGGAATTGATACTTACATACCTATACTTCAGTTAGTCCTGTGGTGACAGATACTCCAAAGCACTTAAATCAGTCAATTCAAAAATAAAACAAAAATATTGAAACAATACCGAAATAAAATCACAGAAAACATATAATAAATTCCATTCCCGTAGATACTATATAATGGCAACAGATTTATGGGAGTTGTAATGCGTACTGTTGTACATAACATCCAAAAAGCTATTGACATTTCAGAAATATTTTATCACCCGCTATAATAGCTCTTCTCTTTCAACAAAATATGGCGAGACGTCTTAAAACGAGGGTAATAAACCAGAAGGAATGCAATAAGGTATAAAGCAAATGACAGTTAAAGGTTCGCAATGAACTTAGCTCGGCTTAGTTGAGTAATCTATACCGATTCCACAGGTGGAGGCTTTAAAAGCTTATGAGAATTGCGAAAAAAAACAAACGGAATTAAATGCGTAACAATGAGTCTGATATTATGAGAAGTGCTTAAAGGTAGGAGGGTTGTTTAATGAGCTTCAAAAATTGTATTAACTACTTTCAAAAGTAGATACTTGCGTGCTTTATTACCATCAACGTAAGTACCTACCACAAATCACAATTTTGGAGGAGACTTATTTTGATGAGCTCGTACTCTTTTCAATTATTTAAAATAAATTTTTGTATTACATGCCATGTAGAACAGAATACTGAAGAGGTTGGGTCCTGAAGTGTCAGCTTTTGAGTTACACGAAATAATTTGCTTTTAATACCTACTTGACCGAACATTAATTGGACTCATTACCCGTGTATAATTAATTTAAAAATATGTTTTTCCATAATTTCAAGGATACTTACGTAAATTTTTCGGTTAGGCTATTTCCTGCAACGTGTCGTAATTTCTGCATAATTATTAATTTTCGTTTTATGCACGCAGTAAAAAAAAAAATAACAAAACAACGATGGCTTAATGAGCTCCAACTTAGGACGTGCTGCAACTGTCGCAGAAGCTATGCACTTGATGAATACCGCACAATTTGACAAAAGCCAATCTCATTTCTAATATGACTGCAGAACAGTTTGCTCAATGCTTTCAGAGTAGTTCAAGCGTAAGTAAGTAAAAAGATAGCCGCCGAAAATGTTCTAAATATAAAGTGAAAGAGGTGTGATTATTTTAAGCGCAATATTACTTTATATAAAGCTACTAGAGGGAGCGCGTCGGTTTTGCCCGGCGATAATATAGATACCTAGATGGGTGGGGTGGGGTGGTTAGAGATAAATAATATCTAAGTTATTATCTGACTCTATCGCGCGATTCCGTACTCTAGGTTTTCACTCTATGTCTGAATGTGTGTGACTGTGTGCGTGTAAGAGTGTGCGTGCATACATTCCTATCTGTGGGAGAGTGTAGCTCTCTACATCGACTCATTCCCATGCTGTGCCCATATATATATATTAACCCGGCGAGCGGAAGGTTGGGTATGACGCACCCGGCTAAAATATTTGCAGTGTTCTTATGTAAAAGTGTCTAAAGTTTGATTTGAATAGCTCCTCCGCCCTAATCTACTATTCATACAGAAAAATAGTGTTCTGATAATCTTAAGTTTGCTTTCTTATCTTCCGAACCGAAATAAAATTTTAATACCTTTCCTAACAAAATTATTTAAAAAAATTTATCTTAACCAAATGACTACGATTCCTCAAACAAAAATTCTCAGCTGAGTAATCATTGTAATGCCGCTGTGCCGTCATGGCATGCCGTGGGTTGATGATATCGAATGTAGATGTAGCTGCCTACAGATTCGGACTACGGCTGCCCATACACACATGCAATTATCACTCAGCTGAGAGGTATTGAGCGTAAATTGGTAAGGTTACTTTGTAATCAAAATTATTTTATTATTTTGTTAAGTAAGGTATATGGGAAGTGTAGCCTTTGGGAAGGTAAGGAACCAAGCTTTAAATTACTAGAAGACTATTTTCCTGTATGGATAGTAGTTTAGGCTCTATGGCATATATAAAGTCAATGTTTGACACTTTTCCATAAGCATCAATATAGAACATTTTAGAGAACGGACTCCGAACGCACACATATAGATTTCTGTTTCATGGCTTGGGAAGTATTCTCGAGGGTTTTGACCCGGCCCAAGATAAATTGATCGATATTTTAATGGTGAATCGTTACAATACGCTCAGCGTCTGAGTAGCTGCGCAGATAGGGATAAGGAAGCGCAGATAATCACAGCACAGTTGAGCACCGCCAGGCAAAGTGTGCAGAGGAGGCCATAGTTGACAGCGGGTGAATTACACCCACCTTACGCTCCGTTTATTGATATTTTTAGTTTTATTTTTAAATTGAAAATTAAGTATGTCGTATGAAGAAGAACAAAGTACGTTATTACGTCTTTTAGACGATGTTGAACTCAGTTCATCTGGCGATTCCGATAGTAAAATCGAAATTGACACTATCAATGAAAGCAGCTGTGAAAGGGACACAGAGCAGGAGTTGGATAACGAGGAAGAAGAGCCTCTAGAATCGGGGGCAAATGAGAGTGAAGGTATCAGAAGTTATTTGTTGGGGAAGAATGGCTCAAATTGGCATACTGTACCGGAAAGCCCTAATGTACGTGCCAGGGCGGAAAACATCGTAAGAGAAAAACAAGGGGTGAAAACTATCAGAAAAATGCAAAGACAGCTGTTGAGTGCCGGAAACTGGTTTTTACTGATGACATTTTCCAAGAAATTTTGATTCACTCGAATGCACAAATAAGTGCCAGGCGATGTGCATGTCAAAATAGTCACATAAAGAAATATGTGATGACTGATATAACAACATCAGAATTAAAAGCTTTTATTGGTTTGTTGCACCTAGCTGGGCGTTTCTAATCGTATCATGTAAATTTGAAAGATTTATGGAGGAGTGATGGCTCAGGTAATGCCATTTTTAGGACGACTATGACTTTGAAGAGGTTTCAATTTATTCAGAATTGTTTGCGATTTGATGACAAGACCACACGTGGAGAACGAAAAAAAACTTGACAATTTGGCTGCTATTCGTAGTGTTTTTGAAAAATTCGTGGATTGTTGTCAGTCAACTTATTCACCATCCAGTATACGACTATTGACGAGCAACTTCCATCATTTACAGGCCGTTGCAGTTTTCGGCAGTATATGCCAAACAAACCCAGGAAATATGATGTGAAAATATTTGCTTTGGTGGACGCAAAGTCATTTCACGTTATAAATCTTGAAATATACTCGGGAAGACAGCCACAGGGTCCGTATGCGCTCAGCAACAAAGCTTTCGACGTTGTAGATAGATTTGTATCTCAGATTTCAAAGAGTAATCGCCATGTAACCTTTGATAATTGGTTCACCAGTTATCCTTAGTTATTACACTTGCTGAAAGAACATCGTTTTGCGAACACAGGAACTGAAATTCCGAAGAAAATGCTTGAAAAACGTCACAGAGATATGCCCAGCACATTATTTGGTTTTCAACAGGATATAACTTTAGCATCCCATGTGCCAAAGAAAAATAAGGTAGTGTTAATGATGTCAACATCACATCACGATGATAAGATTGACAGTACAAGTTCAGAAAAAAAAACAGAAATTATCACCTTCTATATCCACACTAAGGGAGGTGAAGATATTGTGGATCAGCTGTGTGGAAATTACGATGTTTTGCGCAATATAAACCGATGGCCAATGGTAATTTTTTATGCAGTTTTGAATATGACTGGTATAAACAGCATGATAATCTATGAGACCAATAATAAATGCTCAGTATTACGTCGAAATTTTATAAGAGATTTGGAAATCGAATTCATTACAGAATACTTAAAAAACAGGAAGGAGAATCTTTTGTCAACAAAAGAACTGCGTAAAAGGATCCAAGATCATGTTGATGAATCCTCAAAAGAGCCACCACAAAAACTTGCCACACCTATAAGAAGGTGTGAAATTGTGAAACTAAAAAGATCGCAAAACTAAATATATGTTTATTACCAATGCAACCGGTATTTATGTTTGGGACATGCTATTTTAATTTGTAAAGATTGCACTACATCTCAAGATGAGGAATTATGTAATAATTTGAATTTGTTTTATTGAAAAGACACAATAGTTTATTTAATTTTTTTATATTTTTCACAAAAAGCAGTGGGCATATTACGTCACATGCAAGAAATATAAATTCTAGTTGTTTATGCCGTTAATTCCTTTAATAAATCTAAAAAATCTAAAAATATTTTGACTTTTGTTTAAAAATATAAGTAGTGGTTATTTAGTATTCAATAAAATAAAAAATATATGTATTACCGTTTTAGAGTTACGCAATCCATATTTGAGTTTCTCTCACCCACCTTACGCTCCGTTCTACGTATTTAATCCTTACGCGCGGCGGGTTAAAGCACGAAATTTTGGTAAGGTAACCGTATTAAGCAGGTGCCCGATTGGTCCTATTTTCGAACTGTATTTGCAATTTTTGAGCAAAATATGAGCTCTCCACCTCGATGCCTTCTCGGGCAGCTACAAAGTATATAGTGATAAACAAAAGTTCTGTATGGCATCACTAAGAATGACTAACACAATTTAGTACATTTTCAAAATTTTATTTACCATTGCTATAAAAACAGCGCGTAGGAATTTGTTTGTATGGCAACCCTACGAAGGATTTGCCCGACTAATCCATTTTTGCACTTAATTTGATTTTTTTAAGAAAGTTCCGCGAACAAAATTTCAGCTTTCTACGTCAACGCGTGAGGCAGTGTCCAAATATATAATGAAAACCTAAAGTTTTGTATGGCAACACCAAAAAGTGGTCGCCAAATGTGGTCCATTTTTGAACTTGTATTTACAATTTTCATGAAAACTCTCTGTACAAAATATGAGCTATTTACGTCGACGCGTTCTCGGACAGTTTCCAAATAAATAGTGTAAAACCAAAGCATTGTATGGCAACATCAAGAAGAGTTTCCTCGATTCAGACCATTTTCGTAATTTTATTTACTATTTCTATAAAAACACCAAGTAGGTACTACAGGCATTCTAATGCAGTCCCAAAATATATAATTAAGAACGATGTTTTTGTATGGCAACCCTTTGCAGGAGCTGCCTGATTTAAACCATTTTTGAATTTAAATTAACAGTTTTTTTTAAAAAGGCCGTGTACAAAATTTGAACTCTTTACGTAGACGCGTTCTCAGGCAGTTTCCAAATATATAGTAAAAAACCCAAAATTTTGTATGGCAACACCAAGAAGATGTTACCCGATTTAGCCAAATTTTCCTGGTTCTTACAACGAAAACAGGCAGTGTCCAAGTATAATACTAAAAAACGAAATATTTGTATGGCGATTTAAACCATTTTTGAACTTGTATTTACAATTTTTATGAAAACGCCTTGCACAAAATTTCATCTTTCCATGCAAATG
Organism: Dioctria linearis; assembly: GCA_963930735.1. NCBI lineage: Eukaryota > Metazoa > Arthropoda > Insecta > Diptera > Asilidae > Dioctria > Dioctria linearis. The sequence continues at coordinate 27,055 of CAWVNZ010001705.1, read as the reverse complement.
GACGAATATATGTATACTAAAAGAAGATTTTCTTTTTTTTCCCTTTTGTTTTCCTAGTAACGGCTATTGATATAGTCTTAGTACTGTTAATAAATAAAACTCCCAAAGCTTTACACAACTCAATGCCCAGAGACCTATTTTTTCCATCCCCATTCCAATAGTAACCGACACATAAACGAAATTTAGTTCATCAAATCTAACGCTCCTCTAAAAGTCCTATATCAGACCAAGAATGGAATACAATCTCATCAAGGAGCTGGGGCTGATCCACAGCATTAACTTCAATAGATGTTGTCCAGAAGAGAAGCCTCAAGCTCATTGGTGATTATACAATAACATGTCATATCGCTCGTTTGTTCCTTTATCGCTACATGCATGGTCAATGTTTCGATGAAATATCTAGTTTGTCCCCTTATATAATGACTCCTGCACTCAATACTCGCGCTTCAAACTGCGCACATCCTTTTACCCTTTAAATTACTTTCAGCCGTACAGTAAAATACCGTGAAAATTTTTTATCCCGAGCTGTGCGAGTGAGGAACAATCTACCATCTGTCTTTCGTCCAGCATAAAATTTGCGAAGGTTTAAGGGTGACATACATCGGGACTTCTGCCACTCTCTTCCCTTCTTGTAATGCTGTGCCTTGCATCATGGGGATACGCTATGAGCTTGGCTTAATAATATAAAAAAACATTGATGATGATTTCATAGATGTTTTATAGAGTTTTAAAAGAAAAGTGATATTTCATTCCAACAAAAATTTCAAATTCTACAATTAGATGTGGCAGACAATATTAATTTAATAAATGACAATATTGTCTTATCTTATAACCCGTCATATATTGAAAAAAATTCTCCATTTCATTTGTTCACCATTGGGGCTCAATTTCGCAAATAACAACTCGGATATTGTCATTGAAGGCTTGAATCGTTTGTGCGACATCTTGGTTTAATATTCCTCCAGAAAGAAAATAAGTCTAGCGGTGTTAAGAATTCACAAAATGTATGTGAATAATTGATGTTCCAGCATAGAGCATGCACCGCAATCATGCTACAAATTAATATCGTCCAGGTGCAAGCACATTCTTAAGATAAAAAAAAAAATCAGCCAGCATAATGCATTGACGCATTCCATGCACTATCTTACGATATCCTAGAGGAATGCCCGTACATAATTTCATATGGCTAACAATCTGTACAAGTTTGATTGTTGAAGTGGTGTTTTGCATCTAATTCTAGAACGATTCGTCTGACAGTAAAAATGATTACGACAAATTCCATAGCATTTTATATTCTAAAGGTAGTTTCAGTATAATCAAATCGTATTGAACTGATCTTTTCCTTACGATATACGTAAAAAACCTAAATTTTATACAACAACACCAAGAAGACGTTGCTCGATACCCTAGATGAAATCATAGGCTATACTTAGTTTGTCATTCCGTTTGTAACGCATAGAAATAATTCTCAGAAGAACACAAATGCATAATATTAGAAGTTATTTTAATTTATTCACGTCCACCCCTCGGCATGTTCCTCGAGAACGCAAATACCTAGAGAGCTTAAATTTGCACACGGAATTTTTTGATAAAAATGTAAATTTAATTCAGACAAGTGAAAAAGCTAGAATTGGTCTAAGACCAATTCTTATGATACCCTAGATGAATGTCCGTATGAAATTTCGTATGGGTACCCATTTGAGCAAGTTTGATTTTTGCAGTGGTTTTTCGCATATATTTCTAGAACGGTTCGTCGGACAGAAAAAATAATTATAGCCAATTTTATAGGATTTCATATTCTGAAGAAGTTTTTAGTCCAATAATAATGTCTTGGACTGATGGTTTTCACAGTATACATAAAAAACCTAATTTTTTATATGGCAACACCAAGAATGGGTTGCCCGATTTAGTCCATTTTTGAAATTTTGTTTGCTAGTATAATAAAAACACCACGTACCAAATTCCAGCTCTCTAGGGCGACTCGTTCTCAGGCAGTGTTCAAATATATAAGGAAAACGAAATTTTTGTATGGCAACCCCACGAAGGAGTTACCCGATTTGTCTCATTTTCGAACTTAATTTTACTTTTTTTTTAAAGTCTGTGTACAAAATTTCAGCTCTCTAGGTGTACGCGTTCTGGAGTTATCGTGCGCACGGACGGACGGACGGACAGACGGACGGACGGACATGCAAAAATCAAAATAACTTTTAATATTATGCGTGGGTGTCCAATCTATATATCCGTATATCGAAATAAACTTGATACTTCTATTTATTCTGTCCATATACTAACCTCTAACCGTTATAACCGCCTACAGGCGGCCTCTATTATAATTAAATTAAATTGAGGGGAAACATTTTTTTTTCAGTTAATTCACTTTACTTGCGTTTCCGTGGAATTAAACTCAAACACTGCAACCAATTTAAACTTCGTACGGTCATTCGTTTGATAGCTATCGTCATTTGAATGTTAACATTTGATGCGTGAATGCAAAAAAAATATTTTTTGAACTAATAGATTTTATACAAGCAAAAAAAGTGACTCATATTATTTGGATTTTTGAGAAAAATATATCGGTAAATTTGGAAAAGCTTCTTTTTTCGAAATTTGTTTTACCCCAACTGGATTCAATAATTTAGTTTTGTTTTGTCACCGAGATGCGATAACCGTCCAGAGGCGGTTATAACGGATTAGGTGTAAATTTCGTTCTATTGTGCTTTCTTTTGATAATACGTGTTTATTATTTTCTTGTTTCATTTTTACCTGAATATTTTAGTTTTACCTGCGAAAAATTATTATCATGAGCGGTGAAGAGGGAGCGAAAGAAAAAACGGGGGTAAAGTCTTCCGAAAACCGCAACAAATATGTAACTTTTTAATGATGTCCGATGAACAAATTTGGGAGTTTATGGATTCGGTTGAAACGGATTTTCAGATGGTAGCACGGATGGTGATTTCGACAATGAGGATAGCATCGCTGATCCTGACTTCCTTTCTGAAGATATACTGGCTCGTCAGGAAGTAATTCCAAAGAACGCAGAAGAAATTCGCGAAAATTTGGAAGGATTGCGAATAAGAGAATCTGCAGATCCGTTCATCAATGCTGTGAATTTTTCATTGAATATCAGCTGGATTAGTGAATGTCATGCTCCGTTTGCAGAATCGAGGTTTTCCGATGAAGCTGATGAAAAATTAGACCCAATGCCTGGTCCATCGCATGCAGAAATCTCAACAGCAATGACTACAACAACACACAGATATAAACCATCCAAAAGACCACGGTCACTATTACCAGAAATAGAAAATGCTGGTCCTCAGTTCAATCCATCTCAAGGTTGTTTCACCGGAGAAGGTTTGTATTTCGAAACTCAGTAACACTTCCTTGAGTGTTAATTCTTTGCTCCTTCAGACGCACAGAATATCGATATAAAATCTAAAGAATTTTCTAAAATTACATAACGAAAGAAAAGCATTCAATTGCATATAAATGAAGTGGCTTTGCATGGGAATAGTACGTTGACGAGTTCATTCCTAGATTTGAAGACTCCGATGTAATGCTTTTTGTATTTTTTCACCGAGGATATTTTTAACTTGATTGCTGAGGAAACAAATCGAACTGCCCGGCAACAGAGCATAAATACATCATTTTCGATAAATCCTCTGCAACTCCGCCAGTATGTAGGAATTCTATTCTACATATCAAACTTATCGTTATCCACAACTAGACAGTTATAAGGGTCAAAATTACTTTGAACCAATCAGAAGTACAATGACATGTTGGTAGTTTGAACCAATCAAACGGTATTTGTGTTTCGCTGATGAAGAGAAACGTAGAAATAAAGGGCAACCAGGATACCATCCTTTATTTAGGATTAGAAAACTGTCTGACATGTTGAACGAACGATTCGATTCCATTCCCAAAACTCCTCGTTTATGCATCGATGAGAAGATGTGTGCAACAAAAATGGTTCATCATCTCCGCTAATATTTACCAAATAAGCCACATAAGTGGGGCATAAAATTATTCGTTCTCTGCGATTCATACGAATATTCTTATCGCTTTGAAATTTAGAATGGAGCTGAGGATAATATAATGCTACAGGTATGCCAAATCTTGGAGCCACATCTAATGTTGTGGTGAAATTGACGCAGACTGTTCCAGACTTTGTGAATCACATAGTGTATTTTGACAATTTGTATACGTCATTACCATTGCTGGTGTACTTACGTGCGCGCGGGATATACGCTTTAGGAACAATTCGCGCTAACAGAATTCCGAACTGTAAATTGCCATCTGAGAAAAGTTCAAATTTAACTAAAGCTGCAAGAGGATATGCTGTTGAAAATTTTGGAACGTCATATGGCGTGGATATTTCCACAGTGTTGTGGAAAAACACGAAGAATGTTCGTCTTGCTTCTATATCGTTGGTGTTCAGCCATTTGCAAGCGCAAAAGGACCCACACAGCTACAGAAAGCATCACGGTACAACCGGAAAGAGAGAAAGTACATCGTAGTTGTCTGCCCACAAATAATCCGTCAGTATAATAGACATATGGGGGGCGTTGACCTAATGGATGGACTAATGGGCCGTTATCACATCTACTTGAAGAAACGAAATCCAATGCTTCGCCTGTTTTATCACATGCTAGATATGGCGTTGACCAATGCATTAATCCTATATCGTCGCATTCATGTAGGCGATCCGAAATTATTACAGCTACTTGATTTTCGTGAGCAAGTTGCTGCTGGTCTTTGCAAATATAGGTCTAATGAAAAACGTGTAGTTGGCAGACCATCTATGCAGCTATCAAAGCCTACCTCATCTGCTACTGGACAAAAAGCTCAAGGACCTCATGATGACGTCCGGTATGACCGTATGGATCATTTCCCAGGTATGCTCGACAGAGGTGGTCAAAAAAGTTGCAAAAACTGTAAAAAGTCAGAAACACAAATCTATTGCATGCGATGCAACCTAAATTTATGTTTAACCCTGATAAAAACTGTTTCTATGACTTCCATCGTCAAAAATGATTTGTGCTTAATACTATTTTCTTATTAGTTTACCTTTTTCGATTACTTTGTTTTCAATAAAAATATGTTTTGAATTTATATAAAATCTGATTTATTACTTCCTTAATCCGTTATAACCGCCTAGAGGTGAGCTATATTCACACCTAGCGGCTAAGCAATAAAAGAAATCAAAAACCCGAATTCATATTTGTGCTTCTCACCCAAAATATACCCTAGTTTGCAACTTTTCTGAAGAAAAAAAATTAAACGGTTAGAGGGTTAATGACCAGTCATACCCTGGTTACGGTCTGTCGGTAATTTGGGTATAACTATAAATAACATGCTCACTTGGGGTAATCACATCGAATCAATAATATGAATAGCATACGTTGGTATTCGCCCTTTATAGATTTCGAGCTATTTTACCAATCTTTTCATGCGAATAATCCTTGCTCGTTCTCTGCTTATCCCTGTGATAATGTAATTCAGGCAAGATTGATAATCTTAATTTTAATAAATTGCTGATCGTGCTTAACTCCATTATTAGATACACATATCACCTCAGAAGATATGAACATATATCAGCTTATGCTACTTGTGATCTTTTAACATTCTTTAATTTCCGATCGGTAATCCTTTTAGTTAAAATTATCAAATACCGCAGTCCAATCCGATAACATCCTTCTACTCGCGTCTACTAGATCTACTAGAACAAATTCCGACCAGATCTGAATATTTGATTACTTAACGCTTGTTTTTTCAGTCATGCCATAAAACATTACAATTTCTTATCACCCAGTGTTAAAATATCGCATGTGCCAAATTTATGAAATCATGTCTTCAAGCAGCTATAACAGGAGTCAAACATATTGCATTATAGTATTATGTAGCAAGATAAGTAGTGATTAATTTTGTTATTATTATTTTTAATTTTTTGTTTTATTTAGTTCTTAACAATGACATACAACAATTCAACATATACCGATATTTTTATTGCTTATGTTGAACGTAGCTTATACAAGTAAAAATATTGTATCTAAATTTTACAATGTCATTAGTATGAATAAATTGAAATTGAAATGGAGCACAAAATTACTCAGGAACATCCCATTCTTGTCCCCAGAGATCCCATAGCGCCGGGGTAAACAGGAAGAATTATGTATGTGCTTAGGACCTTATTTCTAGCAGTTATTAGAAATTTCCCATAAATTATGCTTTATGAAAATATTGTAAGTATTCTACAGACAAATATATACGGGATGTGCAGGACTATTTTGGGACAAACATGGGAAAGTTGTTTTCCCCTTCTAAGAATTTATTTCGGTATGTTCTCGGATTCTCATGGTTCGCGTGGTTCTCTGGTGAAAGATTTGTTGATTTCTGTGCTTCGCTTTTTATTAGCTGGTGCAATTATTTCTTGCTTTGTATATGTGTGTTAGGTGTACATTTCAGGACGTGATTTTTTAGTAATTTTGTCATAGGAATTCAAATTGCCTGTGTTTAAAATGCTGGATTTATGTTTTGTGCAAGTGCATACACCTCTAGCATATACATTCCAGCCATTATTATTATTTTTGTTTTTTATAAAAATGCCTACCCATAAAAAAAAAATCTCCAATCCCAGAAAATCTCAAACGTTATCCTCAGATACTCCCCAGTACACCCTGCCAACAAACTTGGAGATCCGTAAGACGTCCTAGGTACGCTTGCAGTGAAAATTTTACATTATTGAAAGCGTCCTAAGTACAACCACAGGAAAAGCTGTGGGAAGAGCATGGAATCTACCAGGGACATCCCAACCCCAGACATTCGTCACTCTCAGTGCTGTCTCAAGTTGTTATCTAGAACCGGATGGGATTTCCCACGGACAATTTATATATCCTAAGAGGATTTTCCACTAACATACCAAGGACATATTTGTGAAAACCGACAATTTTGTATGGCAATCCCACGATTTCTAGCATTTTCGACCTTAACTTGTTTTTTTTAAGAGCGTAGGTGTTCGATCCATTATTTCTGTGCGCTACGAACGGAAAGTCAGACTAAATAAAAGTAGTACAAAATGTCTCCCAGACCAGCGACCAGATGGCTGGAATGGAAAATGTTTCGAACCTTCATAATGAACATCCCATTTTGGTTTTGAAAAATTTCGACCTAACCGCTTCGAAAAAAAAATAAAATACCGCATTTTGCTAAACGTAAAACGTCAAGCAATTGTTAATTAAATGCTAACTAGAATACAGTCATCAACACGAGATATAACGCCGTAAACACGCTGCCATTTCGTTCTAGTAACACGACGATTTGTGGTATAAAACACAATGCAGACGACAACGCTCTACGTTGTATTCAAATTTAATTTGTTGTGCGTAGAAACTGAGATTTCGAGTTGTGTTCATTTATATAGTTTGACGTTTAGCACTGTCATATTTGATTTGGTTTGATATCAGCAAATAAACAGTACCGTGGAATAGTTTATTACATATAAAATGGAAGCAAAGCTGATTGAGGCGATAGCTACCGTAGATAAAACGCATCAGCAAATAGAAGGGTACAAATTAGTGTTCCTTAAAAGTTAAAGGTAATTCATATTGAAATTTTTATATTCAAAATAGTTGCTTTTGTTTTTTTTTTGATGTTTTAAAATCAAAATGTCGTCGAAATCACTAAGGGATCAGTTTATCCATGGAGTTCGAATGGCGAAACAATCGTCTCGTAGTGCTACCATAGAGCAAAAGAAGATGGTGTACTTCGATTTATTTATATTTTTAAACGACTCTCCCTATCCGAGAGCGTAGATTTAGCTTTGTTGACAATGAAATTTATATGCCTGATTGCTGAGCTGGACGATATTTTTGAGTTGCACGGCGGGGCTGTACTGCATCACTTGGTTGATATGAATTAAAATGTCAGTAGAAGAGTTTTCAGCATTTGGAAATTTAACAATCCGACATTATCATTTCAAAGTATGATAGCCGTAAGAAGCTCATCAATACCGTAAGCTTCAAGCTTACAATTTGAGCACCGACGAGGTACTTCGACTCATAATGCTCCAGTTCACATAGAGCATCCAAAAATTATAATTTTAAGAAATTTCTGAAAAAACAGTTCGAGGAAATAAAAATCCAAAAACAGGAAAAATCCTTAGACTTCTTCTTCAAGGCTTCGTCAACACTAATAAAATCGATGACTTATTGTCTGGAGAGCTGCAGGACATACGATATAAAACATTATTATTTGTGAAAAACGAACGAAAAGACCTCAGGTGCCTGAACTATATTTTTAACTATTATTAATAAAAACATCAAAATTATTTTAAGATCTTTTTACTTTAAGGGGGTTTTGCTATGAAAATTCATAGCGAAATAAGTCAATCTGAAATTGAATCGGTTTGCTGCTAAGTCTACAGCTCGAGAAATGAGTGCATTGGCGTAAGGGGCAGGCAGGAACCAAGCCGTACTGACGATTATACAGTTCCTGCTTATATGAAACGCCCTCTTTTTGCAATGAAATTTCTTTTTTCAAAGATTTTTCGTTTTCATAAAGAGCTTTTTCCACTCAATTCTCGAGCTGCAGACTACTAGTGAATTCTTTTCTGAACTTGGAATCACACACGCACCAGAACTGTGCGGACACCATTCCTGTTCGGAGCTGTCAAATGTGAAATTGGTAATTCCGGTGTGTGTTCGGGGGTGACGGTGGGGTTATGCAATGGTTAGAAAGTACCAAATAATATTACGACGCGGACACACTATGAAGAACAGTACAGTTACGGAAAATTGGCACTGGTGATAAAATCGTTTCCACATTATCTTCCTCTGAAGTATCCGTCGAATCTTCATTTAAAATATTTAATGCCAACAATAAGTCTTTTTTATTAGACATATTGTTTAATAACGTTTTTCCACACACAAATTATAAAAAATTCAAAACAAACGCTGTAAGACTGTTTTTTTCATACATATATTATAATAAACAAAAACGATGTAATTAATTTTTCCCCAATAAATAACACAAAATTCCCGCTCAATCAAAACAATTCAACATAACTTCAAACCCCAGTCAACACCCGACACCGGAAAAAATTTGGGTGAAGCAATTTCCAACCAGGGGCAGAACCAAAAATAACAGAGGTAGAAAAGATTGAGCGTTTGGTTTTGCTACTGGTGTGGTGGGAAGAAAAGAGCACGAAAATGACATTTTCGGTGGCAGAGTGCTTACACCGAGTAGCAGGAAAGAATTCACTATTAGAAGCAAACTGAGCCAATTTCAGATTGACTTATTTCGCTATGAATTTTCATAGCAAAACTCTCTATGAAATGCTAGTCCCGCATAGGGCTTAATCTTGCTAGGAATTCAAGTAAATACGTAGTATTTCGACTCATATAATTCACACTTAAAATTTATTTTAAGTCTATATATGAGATCAGCTTGGCTGTTTGCTTGGTGTATACGACAGGCAGGAACCAAGCCGTAGTGACGATTATACGGTTCTTACTTATATGAAACACCCTCTTTTCGCAATGAAATTTCTTTTTTCAAAGATTTTTCGTTTGCATAAAGAGTTTTTTCTACTTTAAGAGCACCAATTTCAAAATGAAAAAAAAATTTGGACAAATCATTCAAGCGAAATGCTTCCTTTATTCGATATTTTGAATTGCGTGGTGAACGTGCATTAGATTTTCTGTTTAGTTCCGCCATGCATCAGGGACATCCACGCCAGTTAAAATGTTGTCTGTATAGTTTGGAGGACAATACGTTTCCCTTTCCAATTTTTGGGTAATTGTGAAGAACACATATCACTTTAATAATTTTATCACCGTGTTCAGGGCAGCAATCAGTCCTAATCACTTTTCATCTATAGCAGCTATTATTCCAAGCTTACCAATATTATTACTCTTTTATTTTTGTTGTAAACTATGTAATCTAGCTCTGTGAGTGGATGTCAATTCCCGGAAACGCAGAAGACGTACATGTGAGTCGGTTGCTATCCTAATATTATAGTTCACAGTCCCAAATACCGCAGACGCATGGTAGAGAAATGTCTCTGTGTTCAAAAGCAAGGAAATTAGAAAAAGTAAAGGCTGTTATTAATAACTAATTAATATTATTGTTAGCATGAGTATTTGAATTTTTCTTGTTTGTATAAAAAGTTAAGATGTGGTTCTTTGAAAATAAAAAGTTATAAAATGAAATATTAATTTTTTTCTTTTGAAAACTGGTATATATCCCAAGTAACAATTTTTCCAATTTTTGGTGACTGAAGGTGAAGGTAGTTTTATAAGAGGTATATAATGGTTACTCGGTCATATAAGAATCTGAGTGGTTATATAAGTGTTTTATAATTTTACTAATAGGTGACGTAGTTATATTAGAGTTTTTTAAGGTTACTAATGGTTATCATGGAAGTAAGTTACTTAAGGTTTTATAAGTTGGTGATGAAAATGTATCCATCAGCGGTCTATATAACTTAGAGTAACCATTACTAGAAGGTATATAAGAAAGTTTTATAACAGTTTTCGTCACCACGTTATATAACTTATTGGTAATAAGTGTTTATTATGGTATCCGTGGTTACCCTTATATAACTCGAAAACATTCAGTAATTTAGGTGACTTTAATAAAAATTGGGAACTTTCGGTAATACATATACCTACCCACTATAAAATATTGTAAAATTTTTGGGTGCCATTTAGTAACTACGGTGATCACTATAAAAAAAACTACTTTTAGTGTCGAATGGGGCCATTATAAAATTGTTTTTATTTATATAACATAATATAACCAAAGCATATATAAGAACACATAACACATCTGTTTTTTGTGACTATAAGATATATAAGATTACCAAAGGTTACATATTATGACTAAAGGGTATATAAGGATCATTTTTGAAGCTAGGTAGTTCCTTTAGTTTATATAATATTTCTAGAAGTTTTATAAGGATCATTCAGTTTATATAAAACTACTTGAAGTTTTATAATCGTAATTTGTGCATTTAAGTACAAGCCGCCATTGTTTCATCTGTCCATTGTAGATAAAACAGAAAAAATGTCGGTTAAGCCAATTTTTTAAATTGCAGATGTATGGCTTCCGTTTTATTTTTATATGAAAAAAGTACATCATTTTGGTACATAAAATTTCTAAAGAATGTTATGAATTTTTATGAATTAATATCACCTAAGTGAAAATTTTTCCATATTTTATTAAAAATTGCTTATTTTTGGAGGGGTCTGTATTTTTTAGAAGTATGGATGATGATATTCACGGTAAAATTTTAATTGGAGCTAAATTTCATCACGTACATGCCGAAAAATTATAATTCTAAAATCTAAAAATATTAAACCCTTACATTATAAAAATGCGATACAAAAAATATCGAAATTCCATGTCGTAAATATTTGCATAGCATTGTTTTATAAAGGTAACGAAAATTAATTTCCCTAACATTTCAATCACTAAAAGTAATCAGTCTGAGAAAATTTTAAGCGCTGTGGAAACGTTACCATCACCATTATAAACAAAGTATATAAAGGTAACCGAAACAAATTGACCAAATTAATTCATCGAGAGCACCATGGGTTATATAAGGGTTATATTAGAAGCTATATTAAGGTAACGAGAATATTTTTTGTTACTCATTTTATAAAACTTTTAAGCTCTATAAGGGGCTTATATTGGTTACAAAGAGGTTTCGAGTACTAGTCTATATAACTCAAATTATATAATTTGGTAATGGAAACCTCACCGTTACTACTATATAAAAAAATTGTTTCTTGGGATACTTGCGGTCCCGTTAACATCATGTCACTGCTCGTATCCTACCAGGGGGTGCCACTTCCGGAAGGTTAAAACAAATAAATATTTTTTAAACATTGCAGTTTGTATAACGTGGGCGCCTGTAACATACTCATTTATTTCAATTGGTATGGACATGTAGAGAACAATTGCCTTAATGCTCGAAATCAAAACTTCATTTGGGTCATTTTAGAATCTCTTCGGGAACATTAATGATATTAGGTTATTATTTATAAGAATTGTAATCCTGAATAAACGACTAACTATATAAATAAATAAATAACCCTCACTTAACCACACCTTAACTGAGTCACAGACATTGCTAGCCCCAGTTATCAAACGACCCCTTAACAAATTACAAAATGGAAAACAGCATTTAAATAGAGGGAGCATATGATAATTCCTAACCGAAAAATGCGAAACTACAGAGAGTCAAACAGGATTTTTTTTTACGGTGAGCAAGCTCCGGTGTTCTTAAAAGGACAGTGAAAACAGCTAGACGAAAAAGAAAAAAAGTTGTTTTCAACAAAAAAGAAGTTTAAAAAAAAAACAAAAGTTAAAGAAGAAAACTAGGTAAAACTAAAAACCATCGATGGGGTAGCTGAGAAATCAACCAGAGTAATAACAAGAAACACAAAAACTGCAGAGCCAATGAAATCACTTGTTTAGGTTCTGGGATTGTTCGGATGAGCAGGGCATGAGGTAATCTACATAGATAATGACAAATAAGTTTAATTTAAAAATTGAAGCCTTAACAAAATTGTTAAATTAAAAAAGGGGGAAACATAAGGAAAAACCGTTCTATATTTTAACTACAGCCCTTAGGATTAAAAGTTTATATAATTATATAGCTATAAATGTAATTGAATGACGACCGTTTGGTTACCCGGAATCAAGAAGAATCCCGTGTAAATTGATTTTAAAATGGTCTAATTATATTAGAATTGCAATCTAAAGTGCTTTTGTTACTTGTGCTTTCACGCTATTGTTCTCTACCTAAACTTATCAGACTTAATACTATGTACAAGCCATGAGCTCCTCTAGATTCTTGTTTTACAAGTTTACCTGAAAAAGAGCGAATCAGATTAACCGTAAGAGGGAATGCAATACAGCGGAATATTCAGTGATGAATAATTGCAATTGCAATATTTTGGAGTATAGGAATTTCCTGCAAAATTCCACCATTATATTGACTTCCACACAGCCTTCTCTTGGTGGAAAAACTGTTTAACGTGTTTGCCATCAATAGCTTTAACGCAATTAGGTAGTTCCCAACGATTTAAATGCTGTTTAGAGGTGTTTAATCATTAATAGGTGATAAGTAGCCACGTGATAGCTCATCTCATATTGCCTTCAAGATTATTTTGGCAACTTTAGACACAAATGACAAAATACATTTAATATGCGTGGGAGTGTGCGAGTACGACAGTCCGTAACTCGCACATTCTCATAGATATTTTGTCGACGTTTCTTACCATGTCAGTTGTCATATCGCTCAGAGCAATGCTGGGCATTATTCGAATAAATTTTCAATCAAATAACGACTTTTTTAAAAAATCAAATAAAAAATTATTCGGACAAATTTTTATTTGAGTATCAATTTATTTTAAGTTATCCGCAAATAATTATTTCTTATTTGGTACAAATTATTTGAGTTTCAAATAATTATTTTTTATTCGATCGTGCGTTATTTGATAATCAAAAAAATTCATTATTTGATGAATTATTTGTGATTTCATATTATTGGGATGGTCGTTATTTGAATTTCAAACAATTATTTGTCATTCGATTATGGATATGTGTTTTCTGGTGTTCATTAGTTCCAATTTCAAATAATTAATTCTTGGCACAAGCATTTCTTTCCGCAAGATGTTTCGTTGCTTAATTTAATTTAAAGTTTAAAAGGAATTTAATAATTTTGTTCAATTAAGTATTTGTGAAGCTTTAGAAGTAAATTAATTGGGTTTGATTACTCAGAATAATCTTAGAGTCAATTAAATAAAAAACAAGTCAGTTTGTGCTTAAGACAATACGATTGAAGTGAAAACTTTACTTCAAGCCAGAGAAAGAAAGTATGGCTACTAATTATTTAATACTTGAGTTGTGACGTCACGACATCACAACCCATATGAAGAATTCAGAAAAATTATTTGGTAGCACTGTAGGCAAATTACAATAGATAACATTATAGTAAAAAATATCAATATTTTTGAAAATTTATGATGATCTGGCAGCTAAATGTCAGAAATGCAATACTTTCTGCAAGCAATCAGGTAAGCAATCATAGAAACTAATTTATTTTGAAGTGTTAATATTTTGTTCATGAAAATTAATATAAAATATCTTTAACATTCGTCTGATGCCTTGACGCCCAAGATGACTGACCATGGTTGATACTATATACCGTGACTTCAAGCCATGGTACATAGAATACGAAGAGAATACAACTAGAGTGGACTATTTGTTATTTAGGCTTGGATTAAAGGTAACCTAATAAGAAGATAGGGCACAGCCGAACAAAATAGGAAATTTTGCGTATTTTTTAGAAACAAGCAAATAATAGCTGTGTTATTTTGTGTCCGCAGAACAGAGCAGAACAAGAGATACACAAAAGAACGCCTCAAGAGAACAAGATTTTTATGTCCAGCAGCTGGCATTGCTTATAGATTCACTTCTTGTCAAAAGTTAACAGGTGAAAACAAAAATAAAATGGATATCAACACAGAAAGGTAAGATATTTTATTATTTTACTTTATTATTGTTTTTATTATAGGGTAAACGTGAAAATGAAATTTTTGTATGGAAACCCACGAAGGAGTTACCCGATTTCTCGTGAGGACGGACTGACGAACGGACATGCAAAAATCAACAACATTATTATTCGAGGGTGTCCAATCCATTTTGCTCTACCATAATTATTTCTTTGCGTTACAAATGGAATGATAAACTTAGTATACTCTAGGATTTCATCATCTAAGGTATAACAACTGACGAAAGATAGTAAATAAGATTAAAAAAATAACAGAAATAAATTTATGTTGATAGTCTGAACAAAAACAATAATAAAAAGTACGTCATCTAGATTAAAAGCATTTACACAGACTTAATAGTTAAAAATTGTATTTCCTGTCTTACTTAATGATGCTATTCCCGTAGCTACCAGCTTAAGAGTGTTAGGGAATGCATAATGCTCAGCCTTTTGAATTCTCTTTGTATATCTTTCTCATCGTCACCAAGCAAAATCGGTACTTTTTCTTGAACTATTATTGCACCAGTATCATTGCCCTGAAAATATTGAAATATTTCCATTTAAAAACAAAGCTGGATAAATTCGATATTATGAACTCACTTTATCTACAAAATGAACAGTACATCCAGATTCTGTACCTCCAGCTTCAATAGCCTTCTTTTGAACATGTAATCCGGGATGTTTAGGTAGAAGAGACGGATGGATATTAATCAGTTTTCCTTTCCATCGCTTAACAAATTTTTCTGATAAAACTCTCATGAAATCCGCCAAACAAATTATATCAATTTTGTATTCATCTAACTTTTTCGTCATAGCATCATCGAATTCCTCTCTACTCTTGTAATCTTTGTGAGATATATACAGAGCAGGAATTTTAGCACTTTAAGCACGTTGCACACCCAAGACGCCAAGCTTGGATAAGTCTCTTGTGGTGTCGATTAATGCTTATAAATTAGTACCGGAGCCTGATATTAGAACGGCAACGCGCTTTTTCGGGGATCTAATGACACGTTGAACTCGGGAAATACATTTTTCAAAATTGTCAACAACCACTTGTAGCCTGTCTGGAGAATTTCGTTTGATCACCTCACCAATCTTTGCTGCTTTATGCGTAAAACGCAAATGTTCCATGATTAGGTTTTCAAATTTGGAATCAACAATTAGGACAACTCCAAGACCACAGTTGTACGTTCGTTGCATTTCATGATGAGTAATATTACCACTTTCTGCTAACTAACCGAAAACAGGAAGAATATGAAAATTGTTCGCATTCAGATGAACTCCGAGTTCTTTGGTGAGGACACGACGAATATTTTCAATTAATCCATCTCCAGTAATATGTGCCATTGCTTTTATACACTTCTTTTCCTGCAGAGGTTTTATTGCGCTTACGTAAATTTTTGTTGGCACCAGGAACTCTTCACCTAAGTTTAAAGTAGAAAAAATAGTTCATAACAAAATTGTGTACTTTTCAGTCGAATCAATATCAAAGCAAATCAAATCCCTTGCATTTCTTCAGCAGTTAAGTATTTCAATACGTACCCAAAGTTTTATCAGCAAATGGAGCTCTATCATTAAATTTAGCTCCAGTGAAATCCATTATTTTGTGAATTAAACTAAAACCAGTTCAAATATGACAAATGTCAAGCATTTTCAGATGAGTTTTACCAACTTCTACAACTAGAAAATTGTAGAACAGCGCCCCTACATTTTCATAGAATATCTAAATGAAGCGAACAGCACAAATAGTTCGCTTCAATCGACAGAGCAAATAGTTCTCTCCAATGTATGGGAGTTCTAGAACAAGGTACACAAAAGAACACAGCTAATGTCATATACTTTCATCTTTTGCATGAGTAGGGGAAGAGAACTTGGTTATGCATTACTGTAGTGCGATTGAGACAATGAGTTAAAAACAAAAATCCAGAGAACATAGGATTACCCGAACGACGAAACCTTCTTGAACATCTCCAAAATCTTTTCAAACTATTCATAATAATGTACATCGGGTCACACACTACCTCACTTTTCTAAGAAAATAATAAATTTCGCTTTTGTGATGAAAGCTATATGAAAGCTCCTAACAAATAAAATTCTCATTTTTCCCGAAAATATCAGAGAATCCAGCATGAGTTCTCCCATTTAATCTCTTGAGAGCAAAACGAATGTAAACAGAAGCACGTGCTGTTCAAATATCATAGGATTACAGCAACAAGATGCGACCAAACTTTATCAATATTTCAGGAAAACCGGTTTTCACAAGAGCGCGGGTACATTTTATGAGAGTAAAACCTGAAAACTCCGCCCCTTCTCATTTCGTTATTAAGTTACCTTTACTTGGGTTAGAGATTTTGTCGTGAAATGCACTCACACATTCATAGCCTCTGCAGCAAGAATACCCGTGTGGAGGCTACGACTCATGTGTGCATACTTTAATTTCAATATATATATATATATATATATATTGTGTGGGATGGCAGGTATCCCTTGTTTCATATACACTAGCACTATAATTACATGATGACCTTAAAAATGAGGTAGGAAAAATTTGCAGTATGAGACACTTTAAGTATATTCACACTACTTTGGTATATGGATAAACTTCAGTTATTTTACGTTTATATCCTTATAACCTTTCAGTAGCCATACATAGATTTCATATTTAGGAATTTTGAAAAAGAAACCTCTTCAGACGATGATAATCTTAATTGCATTTGGCTTGTGAAAATCCAAGAAAAGGACTTGGGTCTTAAACAGGTCGGTTAGAGAATAGAGGCAATGCAACAAAGATTGTATAATTGTTAGAATCGAGAAAAAGTAGGAATTCAAAGTTTATTCATATTTTGGTAATAAAAGAGAGGACGTCCTTCTTCGCTATCCCCATTACAAATTGAAATAAGTTGTTACTTTATCAATCACTTGCACTTCCACACTTTCGCCATTCCGAATTTAGAATTCAAATGTATAAGATTGTGAAGCCACAGTGCTATTATAAGTTATTTGTGAAAATTGTGCCCAACGTTTTGTGCTTTCAAAGTAAGTATGGTTATTATTTCGCAAGGCTTTTTATTTATTCTTATGAAATATTCAGTAATGTGTTTTATAAAATATTGAATAAAATTCATCAATAGAATCCATTGAAGGACGTAAATATCTATACATTTAGTAGATATGAATAGTAAAATCTGTCCGTATTAGTTATTAGTGGTGTACATCTAAAAAAAACAAACTTTTGTTTTCATTTCTAGTTTTCAAAGTCTCTTAACTACCCGATCACTCAATCCAAAATTGAGATGGAAAGTGACTGCAACAGTTCTCTAACCGGATTTCATTCCATAAATAATGACTCAAATGCGTAAATAGACTTTGCTGCTCTAAATCCACTTGCGTCTAGTACAATGGTTCAGGTTCATAATTACAATGATCGACCATCAGTTATGAAAGGAATGATTAACAAACTGCCACAGTTCAAGGTATGTCAATTCAAAATCGGCCACTATTTGATGGTACTTTCTTCAGTTTAATTCCTGAAAGAACACACGGCATCAGAATTGTAGCAGCTTGTGTTAAATGTGACCAGCTAAAGGAGATTAAAGGAAACAGCAACTCAACATCGAATTTCCGTTCTCATAAAAAAAGACGACATGGGGTTGAGATGGTAGGGGAACTTAATAAGCATGTGAAAAGGAAAAATTAATAGGGAATTCATATTCGGAATCCTGATAAAATTTCTCCTAAACAAGGCTCAATACGTATAAAATGTTCACAAGAACTATTCAGTGCTAACGTTTCCAGGTATATAATAAAGTCATTTGCACCGCTCAGTACGTGTGGAAATACGGATTTTCGTGGAATATTTGATAGCTTACAAATTCCCAATTTTAAGCATATTTCCAGACGAAATTCAACCCGCGTATAATAAATAAATCTAAAGAAATGAAAATAAAAATTAAAACCGATTTACAAAAGATTGATTTTATATGTACAACTGCGGATATATTATGGTCCTCGACTCATAGAAGATTTCTAGGAGTGACGGCACATTGGATAAACGTATTAACCTATGAAACCAAAAGCGTAGCTTTAGCTTGTCGTCGTTTTCCCGGTACCCATTACTATGATAGGTTGGCAGACCAACATCAACAACAAATTTGAAATTAATTCTACAAAGATTGTTGCTACAGTTACTGACAATGGTAGCCATTTTATTTAAGCATTTCAGGAATACGGAATTACCGAAAGCGATGATCCTATGGTAGATATCCAGGTAAATGAGTTACCTTCATTACATCAAATCGGTACTTTACCGCCACATAATCGCTGCGCCTCGCACACATTGAGTTTGATAGCCACAACTGATATTCCAAGCGCAATAAGAAATTCAACTTCGAAAGACCTACATGAGGAAGCTATCAGAAAATGTACGCTGCTTTGGTCTAAGTCGTCCTCATCGCCAAAAACTGCAGAAATTATAAAACAAGTTCTGGGTGTACATTTGAAGAAACCAACTCCATCTAGTTGGAACTCATTATTTGACTCAATTGCAGCAGTTTTGAAGGCAAAATCAAAATTCTCAATCCTTGGGTAAAAATTGAGAATCGATGTGTTAAATATGGTGGAAGTGAGTTATTTAGAAGAGTTTCAAATGTGTATGCAACCGTTAGCAAATTTTTTGGATCGATTTCAAGGCGAAAAAGGTATGCACTACGGATATATCCTCCCATCTCTTTTGGAACTGAGAAAAAAGGTGGAAAAGCTTTTGTCGAATGATGAAAACATATTGCATTGCAAAATAATTGCACAAACAATTCTTCTGAGTTTGGATACATGATTTGAGAAACTGTTGAAACTTGAGGCAGGAGCAAAAAAGGAAATAATGGCCGCATTTTCAAATCCTGTTTTTAAAGGCCTATGCTTAGCTGCAGTTGATGTCGGTCACCGAGAAAGGCTAAGGACGAATTTTATATCGATGGTTGGAAATGCATACGAAACTTGCTTTGAACTTCACACTAATTGTGAAGGAATAGAAGATGACTTCTTCTTTGGAGATGAAGATATTGATCCAGCTACGCCTTCATCAAGCATAGAGCTTCAGGTTTTAAAATAAGTGACAACAAATTTAAAAAAAAAATGTAATCTTAAAGGCCATTGATTGTGCGAGTAAGTACTTTAATTTTTTCAATTTTCTTTTTTCCAGATACCTTAGTGACCCACGAAGGGATTTGAATATGTTAGAAGACTACCTCGTTCTGAAGGCAATAGTTTTAAAATATAATACCCCACTTCCTTCTTCAGCACCTGTAGAAAGGCTCTTTTCGCAAGCCACAATATTAAGCGGGTCTAAATGTGGTTCTTTAACTGATGAGCATTTTGAGGAGCTGATTTTATTAAAAGCAAACGCATATTATTAGTGCATATCAAAATTTAGTTAAAACTTAAAATGTATTACAATTAAAAATAAAAAAAACTTATCATCGTCTGAAGAGGTTTCTTTTTCAAAATTCCTAAATATGAAATCTATGTCTACTCAAGGTTCATAAGGATATAAGCGTAAAATAACTGAATGACAAATAATTGTTTGAAATTCAAATAATGACCATCACAATAATAAGAAATCACAAATAATTCACCAAATAACGAATAATTATTTGATTTTCAAATAACGCACGATCGAATAAAAAATAATTATTTGAACTCAAATAATTTGCACCAAATAACAAATAATTATTTGCGAATAATTCACCAAATAGCGAATAATATTTGTAATCAAATAAATTTTTATTCGATTTTTCATTTTATTCGGTTTTTTTTTCTTTTATTTTTATTTAAATAAAAAATGCCCATCTCTGGCTCAGAGTTGGGCATTTTTCGAATAAAATTTCATCTAAATAATTATTCGAATAAACATATTATTCGAATACTTTATTTGCGAATAATTTTATCTGCGAATAACTTTAATTAATTAATTAATAAATTTAATTAATTAACTATTCGTTAATCATAAATAAGGCGAAAAATCGTTATTCGTTATTCCTTATTTTTAATAACGCGATTAAAGTTTATAATATGTCGATAAGTATTTTAACCATATTTTACTACCGCTGCTCTGACAATGCAGGTATGCGACCATGGATTGCTTGCTCGCCCGCCCCTCTCCAGAAAAAGAAAAAAACGGTTCATAACCGATTACATGGTATGTGTGCGCTGACTGAAAGGGACTTTTTTTTGAAGCTAATTGAAAGAGAAAATGGTAGTAGTTGTGAAAAAAATATGAGAGAGGGTGTGTTATGTATGCCAGATATCGTTTAAGCCCCTACGGACACGGACTACTCTTTTTACTTACTAGTCTGTACTGACAAGATTTTTGACCAGTCAGTATAGGCTATTCAATGAACTGTCAAGTGAAAAATTAAGATGGCGGAAATTGAAAATAAAAGTTGGATGCTATCTATCTTTTGAGTGTGAAACTTTATTTTGTAGAGAAAAATGACAGATTAAGGAAGAAATCGTTAGATGTGTATACAGAAGAGGAATGCCTGCACCGTTTGACGATATTTTAATATGAACTGACTAGTCAATTGATCGAACAGAAATAGTTTTCTGTCAGTAAGATTGACAGACAAAATCAGAAGTGTCTGTCAGCACTATTGACTCGTGTAATCGTCGCGTAAGTTTTATTTGTGGATGCGTTTTTTGTTCGTTCTCGAGCTTATCGATATTATTTTTGCTAGTTCCACTCGAAAATGTTCGATCCCTATGATGAAGTTTTCTTACAATCAACAAACGCTGAAGATCATGAATCTACTTCAAATTTAAGTGTCATGGCATCACCATCAACAGGTACCAATTCTCGACCAAACAACACACTTACTATACAGACGGAAGGTTTTCATAATATGATCCCGAAAATTCGACAGAAAAACATTCTGTAGCTATATTGTAGGATGTGTTCACCTAATGTTATTAAAATTAAAGTTATTCACAACTCTACATAAAAATGTTTAAGTCACTTAAAAAGGAAGCACGGTGTAAAGCACAAAAAAATTGATAAAATAACTAAACCTTCAAAAATTTCGAAAACTAACATATCTGCAGCTAGTATTTCCCAGAGCAGTTTTGATAAAGATGTAGACTCATGCTTCATTGAAATGCTGAAAAATTTTAAATATAGAAAACTACGACATAAAAACAATGAGTAGGAGAACGCTTTTCCGTAAAATAGATGATAATTTCGAAGACGAACTTCGTCAGATATGATAAGCATTACATGATGTAACTTATGTTTGCGCAACAGTCGATATATGGCAGGGTCGTATAAGAAGTTTTGTTGGAGTTATTGTACATTGGATTGAAAATGATCTTAATAAAAAGTCTATGACATTGACATGCCGGAAAGATGATCAACAAGTGTAACATTTTGCGGCTAATCGTCCAAAATCCGCAGAAACTATTTAGAATGTTCTTGAACATCCATACGTTGAGTAAACTTGGCAGCACAACATGCAATAGTTTGTACGAGTCTTTAACCCTTAAGTAGGTGCATGTGGTCAGAGAAGTTTCAAACGCGAAAAATATGTAGAACACATTCTCTCTCGACCTTGCGCCATCCAGTAGCTTTTCATCTTAGAGCACTCTTTTGAAAAATGCCATACACGAGCCACTGCAACATACGCATACTGTTCAAAATATTATGAATTCATTGAAAGAGGACTTTATTTCACGATATGTCAATTCCTGTAATTGACATATAGTGATCTGTATTTATAAGTCACAATTTTTCGTCAATTCCGATAATCGACATGGACATTTGTGGTGTTCTGAAAATTTCAAAATGGTGGTGGGTAGTGTAGCGATGGAAAGAGTATCATTGGTTGTCATTCACTTTTTAATTATTCGATTTCAATTTTACACGTTTACAAATTAATATATATTTTTTTTAATTCAACTAACAACCAGAACTTGTTATATCTAATTACTTTCCTTACTTAAACTATCGTACCAAATTTTAACTTATTAAATAAACCTGCTTTATAGTTTCTAATTCATTCTAGACCTAAATTTCCGTTTTTTAATTCGTTCTGGATTAAATTACAACTATATTGTTCATGAATTGATTAATTATTCCAATTAAATGATTTTATGTTACACTTTTATTGTCTGAGCATGTTTTGGTGAAAAATGTCCCTATAGGCATAATTTTCACTTTATGTCACAAACAATAAATTACAAATTCACTATTATTAAAAACACTAAATTCCTGAAAAATAAAATTGATTAATAGTTACTGTTCAATTTGATTAGGTTATTCTGTGACATGCAATTATAACCTGTATGGCATGCAATCACGATCGTCCCATAACCTCAAATCGAGTAACGCAAATGACACTATACCTTGCTGAACTTGTTTCACAAAAATCTTTAATTTAAACTTCCAAATTGGCGAATTCTTCGAAGACACTTGAACTACAAAAGAAATGAATTATTAAAAAAAACCCGAAACACTGTACTATTTTTTAACACAATGTTGCAAGTCCAAACTGACCACTTTTTTATCTATCTGTTGAACTACTGAACAAAAACCTTGCATATGAAATAACTTATGACCACTTTGGCATATGTTTATTTTATGACAACTCGAAAAGCAAAGAGACCGACTGAAGGAATGACCCGTCTTTTATAGCCAATTTATGTTTCAATTTCATTATCCATAATTAATAATTTTGGAAAAATTGACCCTTTCTGACTGATGTTGGTTTTTTAATTGTTGTCATTAGATGCCAAAATGCATTTTGCATTTTTTGGCATGTTTCCCATAAAGATTTATTATTAAATTTAATAATTTTAATTGATTTTTTACAAATTTTTCTCTACATTATCGACCCGCAATTTGTTAGTTCGTTTCAATAAATTCCTCGCATGATTTCCGCTATTCCGTCTTGCACGCACATAACCTCTCTTTCGCACTCGTTAGTGGGAATTGTTATTATAAAAATCGCGACTTACGTGAAAACGGCGAAAAATATCGCGGAACGAACGCGATCATTAAATTCGCGCGATGATTTTGCCCGGATTCGATTTGTCAACTGTCACGGGAAAATGAAGTTTCACGATGTTTTTACAATCGAACTGTCAACCGCGCGCGATATGATTTTTTAGTGTTTTTTATTAATTAATCGTGTTTTGTGTAATGGTTTGTGGATATTTTATCTCTGGGGACCATATTACACAGGTATTGTATAACATTTGTTGAATTTCTTTGAGTTTATTGTCTTTTCTAATGTTGGTGGACACCTGTGTAGGTGAACTTGTTTGGTGCTTTTCTCACCTGCGATGTCCACCAATCTTTAACAGTCTTTGGTATTTTGCTTAATTACCTTGTTTGTACGTTTATTTGTGATATGTGCATTTTATGTTGAGAAAAATGGTCAACAATTCCTGCTTTCTATGTTGTTTATTTTGGTATTTTGCATGTGTAATAAAAAATTGATTTCTTGCGGTTATTTTGTTTTTTAGTGTATTTATTATTAATTCAGTTATTAATTCATGTTTAAATACATTAAAAATCCATTTCTAATAACTTCCCTTTTCTTTCAGTTCATCGAGGGACCCATGCACCTGTGGTATACTCCAGGGGCCGGTATTATGCTTATGTTATTTTACTTAGAGTAATTTGAACTCTTTCCCCTTTCTTTTAGGTTTGTCGAACACATACTTTGTACTACAGTGACCCCATGCACTCACTTACGTAATTTTTCCATGCGGTCAGTATTGTTGGGTAGGTCATTAAAATGATTTATCTCCTCTGGAGCCGAATCTTTCGATTGTATCGCTTGAATTTATATTAACTTAACCAGATTTATCTGTTAAGAGATAGCTTCGCTTTAGAAATTGTTTAGGAGTACACTTTTTCTAATATTTTTTTCATATCCTTTGAAACAAAGTGAAGAATTATGAAGGTGCCCCACATTGGGGTATGGGGGAGTTTCGTCAACTCATATTTGTAAAATTAGATTTCATTAGATAAACATATTTTTATTGATTTCTATAAGAATAAAGAAAATACATAAGACAACATATACAATATCCTAATTCAAACTAATAATTTTCAATATTATCTCCTAGGAACCCACCTACATGTATGTACTTTTGTATATATGTAGATATTAGTTATTAAAAACTAGTAAATATTATATTTATTAAGATTAGTATTAAAAAATATACTTTTCTTTTGCACGTGAAGTTCCAGGTGGACGAGTAGGAATTCGTATCTTGCAAACTATATATATTCGGTGAATTATTGATATATCGCTTACATCAGATTTTACGAAGGCCCAGTTGTTGCTACACTTTCTGTCAAACTCAACAGACATCTTAGCATTTACGGTGGATATGATGACGCCAACATAATATCGAGCTCTTTTTTCGGTGTCGAATTTCACCAGCACATAATCTCCTTCTGAGATTGTATGCTGATCAATTAATTT
The DNA here is from genome assembly GCA_963930735.1 of Dioctria linearis. Classification (NCBI taxonomy): domain Eukaryota; kingdom Metazoa; phylum Arthropoda; class Insecta; order Diptera; family Asilidae; genus Dioctria; species Dioctria linearis. Next base: position 2,014 of record CAWVNZ010001705.1, on the reverse strand, counting down.
TGGTGGAGAAAAGACAACTCCATCAGAAACAGAGGCTGAATCATTAACGCATGGGTCGATGGAATCGATACTGTCTGCAAAACTAATTTCATTACTATCAGACGACTCATCTCAGATAGCTTCAAGATTCATTTTAATGGTTTCTTTTTTGATTCTTAGGCTTGACATATCTCGTTTTTGCTTCATTTCTGGAATACGGTTTTTTTCTTCGGAGTTAGTGTAAATTCGAGACTTGCCCTTAGTTCTTTCGTTGCCCCTCCTTAAATTTTCTTTTAAAAGTGGAATCGGTTGTACCATTCAGAGGATTTTAGTACATTTATATTCTGAGAAGCAATATTAGGCCCATCGGCTGCATAATTTATAGTATTAGCCGTAGTCGAAGAACTAGCTTTGGTCAAGGTTTCTTCTACAACAAAGTTTCGGATGCGAATTTTCCTGGATTGAACGGCCATATACCTGTTGATTCAAATCCCTTATATATGTTCTCCGAAGTAGAGGCTTTGTTGAAGGGTACGGTTGTCAAAGAAGCGATATCATATATTGTGATATGTTTTCCTGGATTATTTACTAAGAATCCGCTCCATGCAGTTGTACAATAATGCTTAAAGGGCCCGTATACACATACTAATGGGTGAAGCCTATCGGATGTATGAAGTGGAAGTGATAAAAGCTCTATTCCATTACTTCTACAATATTCAATTACGTTCAAGGTGCAGTGCGACGGATGATTGTCAAGAATTATTAAAATCGGATGATCAATAGAACAGTTTGTATATGCTTTTATATGCTTTAGCACGTCAGGAAAGATTTCGCCAGTCATCCAACCACTTTTAGAATTCAATCCTATACAACCAGCTGGGCCTCCATTTACAAAATGATTCTTGTAGCGCATCCTGGGGAAAATATAAACTGGAGGAAGCCGGTTGCCAATTGGATTAATTATACCGACCACAGATACTAGAGAACCCCTTTCTCCTGATGACACTTGGAGAACAGTTCGCTTTCCTTTCGAAGCAATGATCTTAGAAGATACCAAAAGAAAATACTCATATACGTACCTACCTATATTTATATAGCATATTTACTTTACCTTTGGTGGAGGCAGCACTATTGTAACACCGGCCTTGTCCAGGTTAAAAATACTGTTAGGCCCAAAATTGTGTTTTTTATATAATGCATCAAGATTGTTGTAGAATGTAGTGACTGCTTGCTGGTTGAATCCCCTTAATCTCAACAGACTTATATTTTCGGGTTTTCGCAAGGAAAGATCTTGATTCCGATGCATGAAATTGTAAAGCTAATCAAGGCCTGCAATTTTATTTCTATCCCAGGAAGCAGGTCGTCTAATTTTGTTGGTATGAACGAAATCAAAAACAAATTTTCTAGCAGTGAAATAAGTTAAGCCGAAACATATTTCACTGCGTTTTTTAAAGTATGAGGCGATTTCTCTTTCTTGGCCCATTACTTGGTGCACATTATATTTAGATTTTGCTTTGGCGCAATTATCGTCACCGCTCATTCCAGAATCGGAATCGATGGAATTTAAATTAACGTTTTCATTTTTCTTCAACCGAGAAATAAGAGTTGTGCGTTTTATTCCATAAATACGTGCTGCTGAAGATGGCGTTTCACGCTTGCTCACAGCATCATTTTTTCGTTTAAGTCACAACGGTTTGTTCTTTTCCTATAATTACGAACCATTTCTGTAATTGTAAAATATATACCTACATCTATATATAATAGTTATATAGCTGTCAAAACTGAAAATTGTTAAACATTTTTATAATAAGTATAAAATAAAATTGTCACAACTGAAATGTGGGGTACTTTCGCCAGATATGGGGCAGTTTCGACAATACGTCGAAAGTACCCCAGACGTACTTGTCGAAACTACCCCACAGGGAAGAGTATTTCCAAAAATAATATATCTAATATATAATAAGTTTTTGTACCACTTTATAAGCTTGGAATCAATAAAACACAACTAATACAGTCACTTGATGCTAAGAAATAT
>CAWVNZ010001704.1:0-109948 GCA_963930735.1 Dioctria linearis | reverse complement strand
TTTCTTCTCAAGAACGAATTCTGTTCTTAGTTACAAAACTCAAACTCTGATATTGAACATTAAAGACGAAGAGGTAGAGCTTCCTTTCAAATATTTAAAAAAAAATATTTCAATACCTGGCAGGACCGAAACGGTACTGCGATTTGGGCCTATAGTTGACAATGAGGAGGTAGTATGTTTTCCTACAGAAATAGCACCTCAGGTATATACCTCCGGATGTATTGCTAAACCAAAGAATGGATACATTGCGGTAGCCGTAATAAACGCAACTGAGAATAACGTAGAAATCAGTAACGATGTCGATTTAGAATATGAAAAACTCCACTGCTACGAAGTGTATAGCCTCACTGGTGTCCATACCTACAATAAAATAGAAGAGCGACTTTCGAAACTTGCTTCTGTTTTAGATCTACAACACCTGAACGTAGAAGAAAAACAATCGATCGAGAATATCTGCCGAGAATTCAACGAAATTTTCTTTCTGGAGGGTGATAAACTGACTTTTACCCCTACCATTTCCCATACCATTCCCACGGTGTCGAATCAAAGTCCTGTAAACGTGAGACCATATCGTTTACCCGAGATTCATAAGAGTGAAATTAGGAATCAAGTAAATGAAATGTTGGAGGACGGAATTGTACGACATAGTACCAGCCCATGGAATGCTCCTTTATTGGTCGTTCCCAAAAAACCAGATTCTCAGGGAAACCAGAAATGGCGAGTCGTAGTAGACTTTCGCAAACTCAATGATTTAACTTTGGCTGATGCACACCCTCTTCCTAACATCGAGGAAATACTCAATCAGCTAGGAGATTCAAAATATTTTAGTACATTAGATCTGGCAAATGGCTACCACCAGATCCAAGTAGCAGAAGCTGACAAACAAAAGACAGCATTCAGTACGCCACATGGGCATTTCGAATTTAATCGCATGCCTTTTGGCTTACGAAATGCCCCACCTACATTTCAGCGATTAATGAATAAAGTACTAACAGGGCTACAGGGTATACGTTGTTTCGTCTATTTGGACGACGTGGTCATATATGGCAGGGATTTAGATGACCACAACCGAAAACTGCGAGAAGTATTCGAATGTTTAAGGCGGCATAATCTCAAACTTCAGCCCAATAAGTGTAAATTCCTTAGCAAAGAAGTTAGTTACTTGGGGCATATTATAACTGACCAAGGAATAAAACCCGACCCGCAAAAGATCTCAGCTGTCGAAGCTATAAATCCACCAAAGAATACTAAACAGTTAAAATCTTATTTGGGACTCGTGGGATATTACAGGAAGTTTATTCCCAAATTTTCAAAAATTGCTAACCCCTTAAATAATCTGCTAAAGAAAGATGTTCCCTTCAATTGGGACGCTCATTGCGATGAGTCTTTTGGATTGTTAAAAAAAGCAATTATCCAAGCCCCTGTTCTACAATATCCTAACTTTGAAAAGCATTTCTTCATTACTACAGACGCCAGCAATGCAGCCATAGGCGCGGTGCTTTCGCAACGAACAGATTCTGATGGTACGGATTTACCTATTGCATTTGCAAGTAGGGTCCTGAACAAGGCCGAAAAGAATTATTCAACGATAGAAAAGGAAGCGCTCGCGGTTGTATGGGCGACCAAACATTTCAGACCATACGTATACGGCAGAAAGTTTACTGTGGTAACGGATCATAGGCCACTGGTTTGGATTTTTAACTTAAAAGATCCTTCCTCCAGGATTATGCGTTGGAGAATCAAGCTCGAGGAATATGATTTCAAAGTTGTTCATAAATCGGGTCACTTAAATACAAATGCCGATGCTCTATCTCGATTAAATATAGAAGATATTAATGTCGTTACTAGATCCCAAACAAAAACTGACTCGGAAGTTAATTTAAACAATAATAATAATGCAAGTAAAGAGAACACCGCCAGCTCGACGTCGAAGGTGAATAGAGCAGAAATTCCAGTTCAAGACCTGAAAGAACATACAGATGGCACCCTAAATGGCAGCAACGAGGCTACCTTTACTTCAAACGAAACTCGTAATAATCACAGATTTACATCAAGCCCAATAATTTTAAACAACGAAGAAGAAATTAAGCGAGTTCTTCGTGAATATCATTTTTCCCCAACTGGTGGACACCAGGGAATAGCTCGAACCATAAAGCGAATTAGGCAGAAATACCATTGGAAAAATATGTACAAAGATATAAAAACTTTTATATCCTCTTGTGAGACATGTCAGAAAAGTAAGGTGACCCATAAAATAAAAATCCCAATGAAGATCACTACTACATCTAAAAAACCGTTTGAACGTGTATCCTTGGATGTCGTGGGACCGTTACCAGTATCGGAAAGTGGGAATAAGTATATCCTCACTTTTCAAGACGATCTGACGAAGTTCATACAGGCAATCCCTATTCCTAACCAGGAAGCGGAGACGATTGCAGACGTCTATGTTCGGAAGATAATATGTCTTTTCGGTACCCCACAGTGTTTATTGACGGATCAGGGAACCAACTTTCTTAGTGACTTATTTAAGAAAACTTGTAAGTTACTAAAGATACGAAAAATGCAAACGACGGCTTATCACCCGCAGTCCAATGGATCGCTTGAAAGATGTCATCGCACTTTAGGTGACTATCTCAGAAGTTATGCAACAAAAGATCCCAATAATTGGGATACGTGGATAGATTTTGCTATGTTCTGCTATAATACTACTCCAAATTCTGCAACTAATTACTCTCCTTATGAAATTTTATTCGGGGTGAAACCGGAAATTCCATCTTCTGTAGCTAAGGCGGTGGAACCAGTCTATAACTACGATGACTTTGTCATAGAACTAAAGGCCAGACTTCAGAACAGCTACGCACTAGCCCGTGAGAATCAAATCAAAGCAAAAGAACGCTCAAAAATGTACTATGATCGTGGTGTTAAAGGAAACATTTTTACAGCAGGAGACAAAGTATTGCTGGAACAGAAAATAAAGAAGAACAGAAAACTCTCAATGCTATATGAAGGCCCATACGAAGTTATAGAGACTCCATCTCCGGAAACATCATTGATACAGATTGGAAGAAAAACCAAACTTGTACATAACAACCTGCTCAAAACTTTCATTTCCTGAGATATAAATTATACAATGTGAGCAATTCACCTAAAGACTTCCTTTATCTAACTATCTCTAACCGAACTTTTAACCTTTCCACCTCAAAGCAAAATTATCATCTACAAGCATTACATTCCTTACAGGATCATTCTGGTATTGTCTTTCTACGAAGCCCATGGTCGAATTACCGAACCAAAACATGTGAACACACCTATCAGTAACTCCAGTGGAATTTTTTTTGAGGAAACAGGGACACTTGGGAAATCGACATCATTCTGGAACTTGGTTGTATATTTCGACTTAACCAAATATGAAGAAGAAGAGGACCAACTTCGATGGCAATATGCTGAACTCTCCAAGTTCTGTGATGAACTCAGATCGTTCGTGATGGATCCTTGTAAATTCACTCTCAAGGTAATAAACGCAACGTTCAACGAGGTTGTGGAAAATAATAATATCCTCCGACAAGTATTCTACCCCAAACAAGAACGCAGGAAACCAAGAGGCATCATCAATGGAATAGGTAGATTGTCGAAATTCCTCTTCGGAACAATGGATGACGAAGATTCGAATAGAATCGAGAGTATGGTAAGTACACTCAAGGAGAACCAAAAAATATTACACCACTCTGTGGTATCGCAAACCTCGATCATATTAAACGTAATCGAAACCTTAAATAAGTCCGAAATAGTGTTAAATCAACGTTTTCAAGAGATCGAAACAGTTCTACACACCTTAACAGAGAATTTCAATAACCGAACTAGGGCGATGCAAACTTTACATTTCTTCGACGAATTGGCAAACATTATGACACTCTCCCTAGGAAGATTTCTCTCAAAACAGGAAGAATTAAGTGGTATAATTCATGAAGCTAAATTGGGAAAAATGGATAAGCACCTGTCGAGTTCGCAAAGCTTTGTTCAAGTACTTAAGGAAATACAACTTGAGCTACAACATGACTTAAAATTGCCAGTAAAACCATCTGTTGAAAATTTGCCAGAAATAGAGAAAATTTCTCGAGTAATTCCATTATATACTTCTAATTCTTTAGTACTTAATATAGAAATTCCCCTAATCGGTGACCTTTTTAAATTGTATAAACTAACCAGCATTCCTGCAACCTATATGAACCACTTGTACTATTTCATTAGACCAGAGTCTGACTTTGTAGGCATCAACGAAAAATTAAGACAATACATATTTTTGAAACAAAATGAATTCGACAGATGCCAAAATGTGAATCATAATTTTTATATTTGTAACGAAAACTACCTGACATATAATGAAAATAACCAAAATTGCATAATACGATTGAACCTAGGCTACAAAGAAGTAGACACCTGCGAAGTTAGAATCTTTAAAGCCACTCAGGAAAAATGGTATGCGTTAATTAAAGCCAATACATGGTTGTATGTACTTCCGGAACAAAGTAACGTTAGGATAATTTGTAATGACACTGCATATTCTATAAAAATTTCGAAGAGTGGTATTTTGGAACTGTTTCCAGGATGTAGAGCATCAACAAAGTATATTAACCTTGAAACCAAAAAGGAAGTTAATGAATCAAATTTAATAATAGAATACTTTGATAGTATTATTGCAAACGATATCAGAAATATTAGTAAATTATAACAAAACCTCATTTAACGCTCTTGTGAGAGCTCATATAGATAGCTCTGATTTCGAAAAGATGAGCATAAGTCTAAAAAAATTAAGGGACGAAACCAAGCTGCATAACGAAAATTCCACCCCTCAAATATCAAATAACATTTTTACCACTATTATAATTTTACTTTCCATAGTCGTATCTTTCCCCATTATGTATTTACTTTATAAGAGATATATTAAATGTAAAATTAACGTCAATACTGAAAATTCATAAAAAAAAAAAAAAAAAAAATAAAACACAAAAATAAAAAAAAAAAAAAACAAACCAAATCTTTTCCTAATTTTATTCAATAATAATGTTCTGGATGTAGTACATATCCTTACATTTTTGGATGTTAATATTAATACGGTGTTAAAACAAAGAAAAAAAAATATATTTTGTAGAAGTAGTTTCTTTTTCTTTAGAGAAGTAATTATATATATATATAAATAAAACACAAAAAAAAATTGTAGACATAGCCTAAAAGTTTTCTTTTATCTTTGTAAAGGGGGAGGAATGTTATGAAGCAAGAGCATGGTGCATGGTTCTCACGAATTACAAGTCTCGGGTTTCATGTGCACATTTTAAAAGATACCCGTGCCACATAAATTTTACTAATTCAGTACCGAATAAACAAAAATCATAATTTATCGCTCTATGTTGCACACAAATCGCTGAGTCAAGTGTTCACTCATGTTACCAAAGTGTACACAATTCATTTCATAAATGCGAACCATATGAGCTCTAATTTCGAAGTTGCAAGAAAGCATTATCGCTGAGTCAGGTACTAATGTGTGTGAAAGAACCATACTCCATGCTCTGAAACTGATAACCGGCGAGTTGACTTCGGGTTGCCGCCGCGTAGAGTTTACAAGTTACTTTTGTATTACTATTAATTCGTATTTTTCTTAAAAATAAAGTGATTGAATAAAATAGTTTGTGTTGTAAAAGAAGAGTTACATTTCAATTCAGTTTCCTAAATTTCCACCTGTCCCGGAGTTAATCCCTTTTACCTACGTGTAGGTAATCGTAACATTATTCAAAAAATAATTTTCAACTGTCGCAAATTTTAATTACGCCAGGGATTGCCTTTTCTATAGTAAATTTTTCAAAAAATAATTTTATACTATCGCAAGTTTTAATTGCGCCAGGGATTGCCTTTTCTATAGTAAATTATTCAAGAAATAATTTTATACTGTCGCAAATTTTAATTGCGCCAGGGATTTCCTTTTCTACAGTAAATTATTCAAAAAATAATTTTCTACTGTCGCAAATTTTAATTACGCCAGGGATTGCCTTTTATATGGTAAATTATTCAAAAAATAATTTTTTACTGTCGCAAATTTTAAGTGCGCCAGGGATTGCCTTTTCTATAGTAAATTATTCAAAAAATAATTTTTTACTGTCGCAAATTTTAATTGCGCCAGGGATTGCCTTTTCTATAGTAAATTATTCAAAAAATAATTTTCAACTGTCGCAAATTTTAATTACGCCAGGGATTGCCTTTTCTATAGTAAATTATTCAAAAAATAATTTTTTACTATCGCAAGTTTTAATTGCGCCAGGGATTGCCTTTTCTACATTAAATTATTCAAAAAATAATTTTATACTATCGCAAGTTTTAATTGCGCCAGGGATTGCCTTTTCTATAGTAAATTATTCAAAAAATAATTTTTTACTGTTGCAAATTTTAAGTGCGCCAGGGATTGCCTTTTCTACAGTAAATTATTCAAAAAATAATTTTCAACTGTCGCAAATTTTAATTACGCCAGGGATTGCCTTTTATATAGTAAATTATTCAAAAAATAATTTTTTACTGTCGCAAATTTTAAGTGCGCCAGGGATTGCCTTTTATATAGTAAATTATTCAAAAAATATTTTTTTACTGTCGCAAATTTTAATTGCGCCAGGGATTGCCTTTTCTATAGTAAATTATTCAAAATTGAAAATTATTTTTTGAATAATTTACTATAGAAAAGGCAATCCCTGGCGCACTTAAAATTTGCGACAGTAAAAAATTATTTTTTGAATAATTTACTATAGAAAAGGCAATCCCTGGCGCAACTGAAATTTGCGACAGTTGAAAATTATTTTTTGAATAATTTACTATAGAAAAGGCAATCCCTGGCGTAGTTAAAATTTGCGACAGTAAAAAATTATTTTTTGAATAATTTACTATAGAAAAGGCAATCCCTGGCGCAATTAAAATTTGTGACAGTAGAAAATTATTTTTTGAATAATGTACTATAGAAAAGGCAATCCCTGGCGCACTTAAAATTTGCGATAGTAAAAAATTATTTTTGAATAATTTACTAAAGAAAAGGCAATCCCTGGCGCACTTAAAATTTGCGACATTAAAAAATTATATTATATTATATTATTATTTATATTATTTAATTACGCCAGGGATTGCCTTTTCTATAGTAAATTTTTCAAAAAATAATTTTATACTATCGCAAGTTTTAATTGCGCCAGGGATTGCCTTTTCTATAGTAAATTATTCAAAAAATCATTTTATACTGTCGCAAATTTTAATTGCGCCAGGGATTTCCTTTTCTACAGTAAATTATTCAAAAAATAATTTTCTACTGTCGCAAATTTTAATTACGCCAGGGATTGCCTTTTATATGGTAAATTATTCAAAAAATAATTTTTTACTGTCGCAAATTTTAAGTGCGCCAGGGATTGCCTTTTCTATAGTAAATTATTCAAAAAATAATTTTTTACTGTCGCAAATTTTAATTGCGCCAGGGATTGCCTTTTCTATAGTAAATTATTCAAAAAATAATTTTCAACTGTCGCAAATTTTAATTACGCCAGGGATTGCCTTTTCCAATTATTTTTTGAATAATGTACTATAGAAAAGGCAATCCCTGGCGCACTTAAAATTTGCGATAGTAAAAAATTATTTTTTGAATAATTTACTAAAGAAAAGGCAATCCCTGGCGCACTTAAAATTTGCGACATTAAAAAATTATATTATATTATATTATTATTTATATTATTTAATTACGCCAGGGATTGCCTTTTATATAGTAAATTTTTCAAAAAATAATTTTATACTATCGCAAGTTTTAATTGCGCCAGGGATTGCCTTTTCTATAGTAAATTATTCAAAAAATAATTTTATACTGTCGCAAATTTTAATTGCGCCAGGGATTTCCTTTTCTACAGTAAATTATTCAAAAAATAATTTTCTACTGTCGCAAATTTTAATTACGCCAGGGATTGCCTTTTATATGGTAAATTATTCAAAAAATAATTTTTTACTGTCGCAAATTTTAAGTGCGCCAGGGATTGCCTTTTCTATAGTAAATTATTCAAAAAATAATTTTTTACTGTCGCAAATTTTAATTGCGCCAGGGATTGCCTTTTCTATAGTAAATTATTCAAAAAATAATTTTCAACTGTCGCAAATTTTAATTACGCCAGGGATTGCCTTTTCTATAGTAAATTATTCAAAAAATAATTTTTTACTATCGCAAGTTTTAATTGCGCCAGGGATTGCCTTTTCTACATTAAATTATTCAAAAAATAATTTTATACTATCGCAAGTTTTAATTGCGCCAGGGATTGCCTTTTCTATAGTAAATTATTCAAAAAATAATTTTTTACTGTCGCAAATTTTAAGTGCGCCAGGGATTGCCTTTTCTACAGTAAATTATTCAAAAAATAATTTTCAACTGTCGCAAATTTTAATTACGCCAGGGATTGCCTTTTATATAGTAAATTATTCAAAAAATAATTTTTACTGTCGCAAATTTCAGTTGCGCCAGGGATTGCCTTTTCTATAGTAAATTATTCAAAAAATATTTTTTTACTGTCGCAAATTTTAATTGCGCCAGGGATTGCCTTTTCTATAGTAAATTATTCAAAATTGAAAATTATTTTTTGAATAATTTACTATAGAAAAGGCAATCCCTGGCGCACTTAAAATTTGCGACAGTAAAAAATTATTTTTTGAATAATTTACTATAGAAAAGGCAATCCCTGGCGCAACTGAAATTTGCGACAGTTGAAAATTATTTTTTGAATAATTTACTATAGAAAAGGCAATCCCTGGCGTAGTTAAAATTTGCGACAGTAAAAAATTATTTTTTGAATAATTTACTATAGAAAAGGCAATCCCTGGCGCAATTAAAATTTGTGACAGTAGAAAATTATTTTTTGAATAATGTACTATAGAAAAGGCAATCCCTGGCGCACTTAAAATTTGCGATAGTAAAAAATTATTTTTTGAATAATTTACTAAAGAAAAGGCAATCCCTGGCGCACTTAAAATTTGCGACATTAAAAAATTATATTATATTATATTATTATTTATATTATTTAATTACGCCAGGGATTGCCTTTTCTATAGTAAATTTTTCAAAAAATAATTTTATACTATCGCAGGTTTTAATTGCGCCAGGGATTGCCTTTTCTATAGTAAATTATTCAAAAAATAATTTTATACTGTCGCAAATTTTAATTGCGCCAGGGATTTCCTTTTCTACAGTAAATTATTCAAAAAATAATTTTCTACTGTCGCAAATTTTAATTACGCCAGGGATTGCCTTTTATATGGTAAATTATTCAAAAAATAATTTTTTACTGTCGCAAATTTTAAGTGCGCCAGGGATTGCCTTTTCTATAGTAAATTATTCAAAAAATAATTTTTTACTGTCGCAAATTTTAATTGCGCCAGGGATTGCCTTTTCTATAGTAAATTATTCAAAAAATAATTTTCAACTGTCGCAAATTTTAATTACGCCAGGGATTGCCTTTTCTATAGTAAATTATTCAAAAAATAATTTTTTACTATCGCAAGTTTTAATTGCGCCAGGGATTGCCTTTTCTACATTAAATTATTCAAAAAATAATTTTATACTATCGCAAGTTTTAATTGCGCCAGGGATTGCCTTTTCTATAGTAAATTATTCAAAAAATAATTTTTTACTGTCGCAAATTTTAAGTGCGCCAGGGATTGCCTTTTCTACAGTAAATTATTCAAAAAATAATTTTCAACTGTCGCAAATTTTAATTACGCCAGGGATTGCCTTTTATATAGTAAATTATTCAAAAAATAATTTTTACTGTCGCAAATTTTAAGTGCGCCAGGGATTGCCTTTTATATAGTAAATTATTCAAAAAATATTTTTTTACTGTCGCAAATTTTAATTGCGCCAGGGATTGCCTTTTCTATAGTAAATTATTCAAAATTGAAAATTATTTTTTGAATAATTTACTATAGAAAAGGCAATCCCTGGCGCACTTAAAATTTGCGACAGTAAAAAATAATTTTTTGAATAATTTACTATAGAAAAGGCAATCCCTGGCGCAACTGAAATTTGCGACAGTTGAAAATTATTTTTTGAATAATTTACTATAGAAAAGGCAATCCCTGGCGTAGTTAAAATTTGCGACAGTAAAAAATTATTTTTTGAATAATTTACTATAGAAAAGGCAATCCCTGGCGCAATTAAAATTTGCGACAGTAGAAAATTATTTTTTGAATAATGTACTATAGAAAAGGCAATCCCTGGCGCACTTAAAATTTGCGATAGTAAAAAATTATTTTTTGAATAATTTACTAAAGAAAAGGCAATCCCTGGCGCACTTAAAATTTGCGACATTAAAAAATTATTTTTTGAATAATTTACTATAGAAAAGGCAATCCCTGGCGCAATTAAAATTTGCGACAGTTGAAAATTATTTTTTGAATAATTTACTATATAAAAGGCAATCCCTGGCGTAATTAAAATTTGCGACAGTAGAAAATTATTTTTTGAATAATTTACTATAGAAAAGGCAATCCCTGGCGCAATTAAAATTTGCGACAGTATAAAATTATTTTTTGAATAATTTACTATAGAAAAGGCAATCCCTGGCGCACTTAAAATTTGCGACAGTAGAAAATTATTTTTTGAATAATTTACTATAGAAAAGGCAATCCCTTGCGCACTTAAAATTTGCGATAGTAGAAAATTATTTTTTGAATAATTTACTAAAGAAGAGGCAATCCCTGGCGCACTTAAAATTTGCGACAGTAAAAAATTATTTTTTGAATAATTTACTATAGAAAAGGCAATCCCTGGCGCAATTAAAATTTGCGACAGTTGAAAATTATTTTTTGAATAATTTACTATAGAAAAGGCAATTCCGGGCGTAATTAAAATTTGCGACAGTAGAAAATTATTTTTTTGCAAAATTTACTATAGAAAAGGCAATCCCTGGCGCACTTAAAATTTGCGATAGTAAAAAATTATTTTTTGAATAATTTACTAAAGAAAAGGCAATCCCTGGCGCACTTAAAATTTGCGACAGTAAAAAATTATTTTTTGAATAATTTACTATAGAAAAGGCAACCCTGGCGCAATTAAAATATGCGACAGTAGAAAATTATTTTTTGAATAATTTACTATAGAAAAGGCAATCCCTGGCGTAATTAAAATTTGCGACAGTAAAAAATTATTTTTTGAATAATTTACTATAGAAAAGGCAATCCCTGGCGCAATTAAAATTTGCGACAGTAGAAAATTATTTTTTGAATAATTTACTATAGAAAAGGCAATCCCTGGCGCACTTAAAATTTGCGAAAGTAAAAAATTATTTTTTGAATAATTTACTAAAGAAAAGGCAATCCCTGGCGCACTTAAAATTTGCGACAGTAAAAAATTATTTTTTGAATAATTTACTATAGAAAAGGCAATCCCTGGCGCAATTAAAATTTGCGACAGTTGAAAATTATTTTTTGAATAATTTACTATAGAAAAGGCAATCCCTGGCGTAATTAAAATTTGCGACAGTAGAAAATTATTTTTTGCAAAATTTACTATAGAAAAAGCAATCCCTGGCGCACTTAAAATTTGCGACAGTTGAAAATTATTTTTTGAATAATTTACTATAGAAAAGGCAATACTTGGCGTAATTAAAATTTGCGACAGTAGAAAATTATTTTTTGCAAAATTTACTATAGAAAAGGCCATCCCTGGCGCAATTAAAATTTGCGACAGTAGAAAATTATTTTTTGAATAATTTACTATAGAAAAGGCAATCCCTGGCGCACTTAAAATTTGCGATAGTATAAAATTATTTTTTGAATAATTTACTGTAGAAAAGGCAATCCCTGGCGCAATTAAAATTTGCGACAGTTGAAAATTATTTTTTGAATAATTTACTATAGAAAAGGCATTCCCTGGCGCACTTAAAATTTGCGATAGTAAAAAGTTATTTTTTGAATAATTTACTAAAGAAATGGCAATCCCTGGCGCACTTAAAATTTGCGACAGTAAAAAATTATTTTTTGAATAATTTACTATAGAAAAGGCAATCCCTGGCGCAATTAAAATTTGCGATAGTTGAAAATTATTTTTTGAATAATTTACTATAGAAAAGGCAATCCCTGGCGTAATTAAAATTTGCGACAGTAGAAAATTATTTTTTGCAAAATTTACTATAGAAAAGGCAATCCCTGGCGCAATTAAAATTTGCGACAGTAGAAAATTATTTTTTGAATAATTTACTATAGAAAAGGCAATCCCTGGCGCACTTAAAATTTGCGATAGTAAAAAATTATTTTTTGAATAATTTACTAAAGAAAAGGCAATCCCTGGCGCACTTAAAATTTGCGACAGTAAAAAATTATTTTTTGAATAATTTACTATAGAAAAGGCAATCCCTGGCGCAATTAAAATTTGCGACAGTTGAAAATTATTTTTTGAATAATTTACTATAGAAAAGGCAATCCCTGGCGTAATTAAAATTTGCGACAGTAAAAAATTATTTTTTGAATAATCCCTGGGATTGCCTTTTCTATAGTAAATTATTCAAAAAATAATTTTTTACTGTCGCAAATTTTAAGTGCGCCAGGGATTGCCTTTTCTTTAGTAAACTATTCAAAAAATAATTTTTTACTGTCCCAAATTTTAATCACGCCAGGGATTGCCTTTTCTATAGTAAATTATTCAAAAAATAATTTTTTACTGTCGCAAATTTTAAGTGCGCCAGGGATTGCCTTTTCTATAGTAAATTATTCAAAAAATAATTTTATACTGTCGCAAATTTTAATTACGCCAGGGATTGCCTTTTCTATAGTAAATTATTCAAAAAATAATTTTATACTGTCGCAAATTTTAATTACGCCAGGGATTGCCTTTTCTATAGTAAATTATTCAAAAAATAATTTTCTACTGTAGCAAATTTTAATTACGCCAGGGATTGCCTTATATATAGTAAATTATTCAAAAAATAATTTTCTACTGTCGCAAATTTTAAGTGCGCCAGGGATTGCCTTTTCTATAGTAAATTATTCAAAAAATAATTTTCAACTGTCGCAAATTTTAATTACGCCAGGGATTGCCTTTTCTATAGTAAATTTTTCAACAAATAATTTTATACTATCGCAAGATTTAATTGCGCCAGGGATTGCCTTTTCTATAGTAAATTATTCAAAAAATAATTTTATACTGTCGGGAATTTTAATTACGCCAGGGATTGCCTTTTCTTTATTAAATTATTCAAAAAATAATTTTCTACTGTCGCAAATTTTAAGTGCGCCAGTGATTGCCTTTTCTATAGTAAATTATTCAAAAAATAATTTTCTACTGTCGAAAATTTTAAGTGTGCCAGGGATTGCCTTTTCTATAGTAAATTATTCAAAAAATAATTTTATACTGTCGCAAATTTTAATTGCGCCAGGGATTGCCTTTTCTATAGTAAATTATTCAAAAAATAATTTTCAACTGTCGCAAATTTTAATTACGCCAGGGATTGCCTTTTCTATAGTAAATTATTCAAAAAATAATTTTTTACTGTCGCAAATTTTAATTACGCCAGGGATTGCCTTTTCTATAGTAAATTATTCAAAAAATAATTTTTTACTGTCGCAAATTTTAAGTGCGCCAGGGATTGCCTTTTCTATAGTAAATTATTCAAAAAATAAATTTTTACTGTCGCAAATTTTAAGTGCGCCAGGGATTGCCTATTCTATAGTAAATTATTCAAAAAATAATTTTCTACTGTCGCAAATTTTAATTGCGCCAGGGATTGCCTTTTCTATAGTAAATTATTCAAAAAATAATTTTGTACTATCGCAAATTTTAATTGCGCCAGGGATTGCCTTTTCTATAGTAAATTATTCAAAAAATAATTTTCAACTGTCGCAAATTTTAATTGCGCCAGGGATTGCCTTTTCTACAGTAAATTATTCAAAAAATAATTTTATACTGTCGCAAATTTTAATTACGCCAGGGATTGCCTTTTCTATAGTAAATTATTCAAAAAATAATTTTCAACTGTCGCAAATTTTAATTACGCCAGGGATTGCCATTTCTATAGTAAATTATTCAAAAAATAATTTTTTACTGTCGCAAATTTTAATTACGCCAGGGATTGCCTTTTTTATAGTAAATTATTCAAAAAATAATTTTTTACTGTCGAAAATTTTAAGTGCGCCAGGGATTGCCTTTTCTATAGTAAATTATTCAAAAAATAATTTTTTACTGTCGCAAATTTTAAGTGCGCCAGGGATTGCCTTTTCTATAGTAAATTATTCAAAAAATAATTTTCTACTGTCGCAAATTTTAATTGCGCCAGGGATTGCCTTTTCTATAGTAAATTATTCAAAAAATAATTTTCTACTGTCGCAAATTTTAATTGCGCCAGGGATTGCCTTTTCTATAGTAAATTATTCAAAAAATAATTTTCAACTGTCGCATATTTTAATTGCGCCAGGGATTGCATTTTCTACAGTAAATTATTCAAAAAATAATTTTATACTGTCGCAAATTTTAATTATGCCAGGGATTGCCTTTTCTATAGTAAATTATTCAAAAAATAATTTTATACTGTCGCAAATTTCAATTGCGCCAGGGATTGCCTTTTCTATAGTAAATTATTCAAAAAATAATTTTCTATTGTCCCAAATTTTAATTACGCCAGGGATTGCCTTTTCTATAGTAAATTATTCAAAAAATTATTTTCTACTGTCGCAAATTTTAAGTGCGCCAGGGATTGCCTTTTCTATAGTAAATTATTCAAAAAATCATTTTATACTGTCGCAAATTTTAAATACGCCAGGGATTGCCTTTTCTATAGTAAATTATTCAAAAAATAATTTTATACTGTCGCAAATTTTAATTACGCCAGGGATTTCCTTTTCTATAGTAAATTATTCAAAAAATAATTTTCAACTGTCGCAAATTTTAATTGCGCCAGGGATTGCCTTTTCTATAGTAAATTATTCAAAAAATAATTTTATACTGTCGCAAATTTTAGTTGCGCCAGGGATTGCCTTTTCTATAGTAAATTATTCAAAAAATAATTTTCTACTGTCCCAAATTTTAATTACGCCAGGGATTGCCTTTTCTATAGTAAATTATTCAAAAAATAATTTTCTACTGTCGCAAATTTTAAGTGCGCCAGGGATTGCCTTTTCTATAGTAAATTATTCAAAAAATCATTTTATACTGTCACTAATTTTAAATACGCCAGGGATTGCCTTTTCTATAGTAAATTATTCAAAAAATAATTTTATACTGTCGCAAATTTTAATTACGCCAGGGATTTCCTTTTCTATAGTAAATTATTCAAAAAATAATTTTCAACTGTCGCAAATTTTAATTGCGCCAGGGATTGCCTTTTCTATAGTAAATTATTCAAAAAATAATTTTCTACTGTCGCAAATTTTAATTACGCCAGGGATTGCCTTTTCTATAGTAAATTATTCAAAAAATAATTTTCTACTCTCGCAAATCTTAATTGCGCCAGGGATTGCCTTTTCTATAGTAAATTTCTCACAAAATAATTTTCAACTGTCGCAAATTTTAATTACGCCAGGGATTGCCTTCTCTATAGTAAATTATTCAAAAAATAATTTTTTACTTTCGCAAATTTTAATTGCGCCAGGGATTGCCTTTTCTATAGTAAAGTATTCAAAAAATAATTTTATAGTGTCGCAAATTTTAATTGCGCCAGGGATTGCCTTTTCTACAGTAAATTATTCAAAAAATAATTTTATACTGTCGCAAATTTTAATTACGGCAAGGATTGCCTTTTCTATAGTAAATTATTCAAAAAATAATTTTATACTGTCGCAAATTTTAATTGCGCCAGGGATTGCCTTTTCTATAGTAAATTATTCAAAAAATAATTTTTTACTGTCGCAAATTTTAATTACGCCAGGGATTGCCTTTTCTATAGTAAATTATTCAAAAAATAATTTTTTACTGTCGGAAATTTTAAGTGCGCCAGGGATAGCCTTTTCTATAGTAAATTATTCAAAAAATAATTTTCTACTGTCGCAAATTTTAATTACGCCAGGGATTGCATTTTCTATAGTAAATTATTCAAAAAATAATTTTCTACTGTCGCAAATTTTAATTGCGCCAGGGATTGCCTTTTATATAGTAAATTTCTCACAAAATAATTTTCAACTGTCGAAAATTTTAATTACGCCAGGGATTGCCTTTTCTATAGTAAATTATTCAAAAAATAATTTTTTACTGTCGCAAATTTTAATTGCGCCAGGGATTGCCTTTTCTATAGTAAATTATTCAAAAAATAATTTTATACTGTCGCAAATTTTAATTGCACCAGGGATTGCCTTTTCTACAGTAAATTATTCAAAAAATAATTTTTTACTATCGCAAGTTTTAATTGCGCCAGGGATTGCCTTTTCTATAGTAAATTATTCAAAAAATAATTTTTTACTGTCGCAAATTTTAAGTGCGCCAGGGATTGCCTTTTCTATAGTAAATTTTGCAAAAAATAATTTTCTACTGTCGCAAATTTTAATTACGCCAGGGATTGCCTTTTCTATAGTAAATTATTCAAAAAATAATTTTCTACTGTCGCAAATTTTAATTACGCCAGGGATTACCTTTTCTATAGTAAATTATTCAAAAAATAATTTTTTACTGTCGCAAATTTTAAATACGCCAGGGATTGCCTTTTCTATAGTAAATAATTCCAAAAATAATTTTCAACTGTCGCAAATTTTAATTACGCCAGGGATTGCCTTTTCTATAGTAAATTATTCAAAAAATATTTTTTTACTGTCGCAAATTTTAATTACGCCAGGGATTGCCTTTTCTATAGTAAATTATTCAAAAAATAATTTTATACTGTCGGGAATTTTAATTACGCCAGGGACTGCCTTTTCTATATTAAATTATTCAATAAATAATTTTCTACTGTCGCAAATTTTAATTACGCCAGGGATTGCCTTTTATATAGTAAATTATTCAAAAAATAATTTTCTACTGTCGCAAATTTTAAGTGCGCCAGGGATTGCCTTTTCTATAGTAAATTATTCAAAAAATAATTTTCAACTGTCGCAAATTTTAATTACGCCAGGGATTGCCTTTTCTATAGTAAATTTTTCAACAAATAATTTTATACTATCGCAAGTTTTAATTGCGCCAGGGATTGCCTTTTCTATAGTAAATTATTCAAAAAATAATTTTATACTGTCGGAAATTTTAATTGCGCCAGGGATTGCCTTTTCTACAGTAAATTACTCAAAAAATAATTTTCAACTGTCGCAAATTTTAATTGCGCCAGGGATTGCCTTTTCTATAGTAAATTATTCAAAAAATAATTTTTTACTGTCGCAAATTTTAATTACGCCAGGGATTGCCTTTTCTATAGTAAATTATTCAAAAAATAATTTTTTACTGTCGCAAATTTTAAATATCCCAGGGATTGCCTTTTCTACAGTAAATTATTCAAAAAATACTTTTCTACTGTCGCAAATTTTAATTACGCCAGGGATTGCCTTTTCTATAGTAAATTATTCAAAAAATAATTTTCTACTGTCGCAAATTTTAATTGCGCCAGGGATTGCCTTTTCTATAGTAAATTATTCAAAAAATAATTTTCTACTGTCGCAAATTTTAAGTGCGCCAGGGATTGCCTTTTCTATAGTAAATTATTCAAAAAATAATTTTATACTGTCGCAAATTTTAATTACGCCAGGGATTGCCTTTTCTATGGTAAATTATTCAAAAAATAATTTTCTACTGTCGCAAATTTTAATTACGCCAGGGTTTGCCTTTTCTACAGTAAATTTTTCAAAAAATAATTTTTTACTGTCGCAAATTTTAAGTGCGCCAGGGATTGCCTTTTCTATAGTAAATTATTCAAAAAATAATTTTCTACTGTCGCAAATTTTAATTGCGCCAGGGATTGCCATTTCTATAGTCAATTATTCAAAAAATAATTTTCTACTGTCGCAAATTTTAAGTGCGCCAGGGATTGCCTTTTCTATAGTAAATTATTCAAAAAATAATTTTCTACTGTCGCAAATTTTAATTACGCCAGGGATTGCCTTTTCTATACTAAATTATTCAAAAAATAATTTTCAACTGTCGCAAATTTTAATTACGCCAGGGATTGCCTTTTCTATAGTAAATTATTCAAAAAATAATTTTTTACTGTCGCAAATTTTAATTGCGCCAGGGATTGCCTTTTCTATAGTAAATTATTCAAAAAATAATTTTTTACTGTCGCAAATTTTAAGTGCGCCAGTGATTGCCTTTTCTATAGTAAATTATTCAAAAAATAATTTTCTACTGTCGAAAATTTTAAGTGTGCCAGGGATTGCCTTTTCTATAGTAAATTATTCAAAAAATAATTTTATACTGTCGTAAATTTTAATTGCGCCAGGAATTGCCTTTTCTATAATAAATTATTCAAAAAATAATTTTCAACTATCGCAAATTTTAATTACGCCAGGGATTGCCTTTTCTATAGTAAATTATTCAAAAAATAATTTTTTACTGTCGCAAATTTTAATTACGCCAGGGATTGCCTTTTCTATAGTAAATTATTCAAAAAATAATTTTTTACTGTCGCAAATTTTAAGTGCGCCAGGGATTGCCTTTTCTATAGTAAATTATTCAAAAAATAATTTTTTACTGTCGCAAATTTTAAGTGCGCCAGGGATTGCCTATTCTATAGTAAATTATTCAAAAAATAATTTTCTACTGTCGCAAATTTTAATTGCGCCAGGGATTGCCTTTTCTATAGTAAATTATTCAAAAAATAATTTTCTACTGTCGCAAATTTTAATTGCGCCAGGGATTGCCTTTTCTATAGTAAATTATTCAAAAAATAATTTTAAACTGTCGCAAATTTTAATTACGCCAGGGATTGCCTTTTCTATAGTAAATTATTCAAAAAATAATTTTCAACTGTCCGCAAATTTTAATTACGCCAGGGATTGCCTTTTCTATAGTAAATTATTCAAAAAATAATTTTCAACTGTCGCAAATTTTAATTACGCCAGGGATTGCCTTTTCTATAGTAAATTATTCAAAAAATAATTTTTTACTGTCGCAAATTTTAATTACGCCAGGGATTGCCTTTTTTTTATAGTAAATTATTCAAAAAATAATTTTTTACTGTCGAAAATTTTAATGTGCGCCCAGGGATTGCCTTTTCTATAGTAAATTATTCAAAAAATAATTTTTTTACTGTCGCAAATTTTAAGGTGCGCCAGGGATTGCCTTTTCTATAGTAAATTATTCAAAAAATAATTTTCTACTGTCGCAAATTTTAATTGCGCCAGGGATTGCCTTTTCTATAGTAAATTATTCAAAAAATAATTTTTCTACTGTCGGCAAATTTTAATTGCGCCAGGGATTGCCTTTTCTATAGTAAATTATTCAAAAAATAATTTTCAACTGTCGCATATTTTAATTGCGCCAGGGATTGCATTTTCTACAGTAAATTATTCAAAAAATAATTTTTTACTGTCGCAAATTTTAATTACGCCAGGGATTGCCTTTTCTATAGTAAATTATTCAAAAAATAATTTTATACTGTCGCAAATTTTAATTACGCCAGGGATTGCCTTTCCTATAGTAAATTATTCAAAAAATAATTTTTTTACTGTCGCAAATTTTTAAGTGCGCCAGGGATTGCCTTTTCTATAGTAAAATTATTTCAAAAAATAATTTTTTACTGTCGCAAATTTTAGGTGCGCCAGGGATTGCCTTTTCTATAGTAAATTATTCAAAAAATAATTTTCTACTGTCGCAAATTTTAATTTGCGCCAGGGATTGCCTTTTCTATAGTAAATTATTCAAAAAATAATTTTCAACTGTCGCAAATTTTAATTACGCCAGGGATTGCCTTTTCTATAGTAAGTTATTCAAAAAATAATTTTTTTACTGTCGCAAATTTTAAGTGCGCCAGGGATTGCCCTTTTCTATAGTAAATTATTCAAAAAATCATTTTATACTGTCGCAAATTTTAAATACGCCAGGGATTGCCTTTTCTATAGTAAATTATTCAAAAAATAATTTTATAACTGTCGCAAATTTTAATTACGCCAGGGATTTCCTTTTCTATAGTAAATTATTCAAAAAATAATTTTCAACTGTCGCAAATTTTAATTGCGCCAGGGATTGCCTTTTCTATAGTAAATTATTCAAAAAATAATTTTTCTACTGTCGCAAATTTTAATTACGCCAGGGATTGCCTTTTCTATAGTAAATTATTCAAAAAATAATTTTCTATTCTCGCAAATTTTAATTGCGCCAGGGATTGCCTTTTTTCTATATTAAATTTCTCACAAAATAATTTTTCAACTCTCGCAAATTTTAATTGCGCCAGGGATTGCCTTTTTCTATAGTAAATTATTCAAAAAATAATTTTTTACTGTCGCAAATTTTAATTGCGCCAGGGATTGCCTTTTCTATAGTAAATTATTCAAAAAATAATTTTATATTGTCGCAAATTTTAATTGCGCCAGGGATTGCCTTTTTCTACAGTAAATTATTCAAAAAAATAATTTTTATACTGTCGCAAAATTTAATTACGCCCAAGGATTGCCTTTTCTATAGTATATTATTCAAAAAATAATTTTCAACTGTCGCAAATTTTAATTGCGCCAGGGATTGCCTTTTCTACAGTAAATTATTCAAAAAATAATTTTATACTGTCGCAAATTTTAATTACGCCAGGGATTGCCTTTTTCCTATAGTAAATTATTCAAAAAATAATTTTATACTGTCGCAAATTTTAGTTGCGCCAGGGATTGCCTTTTCTATAGTAAATTATTCAAAAAATAATTTTCTACTGTCCCAAATTTTAATTACGCCAGGGATTGCCCTTTCTATAGTAAATTATTCAAAAAATAATTTTCTACTGTCGCAAATTTTAAGTGCGCCAGGGATTGCCTTTCCTATAGTAAATTATTCAAAAAATCATTTTATACTGTCGCAAATTTTAAATACGCCAGGGATTGCCTTTTCTATAGTAAATTTTTCAAAAAAAATTTTATACTGTCGCAAATTTTAATTACGCCAGGGATTTCCTTTTCTATAGTAAATTATTCAAAAAATAATTTTCAACTGTCGCAAATTTTAATTGCGCCAGGGATTGCCTTTTCTATAGTAAATTATTCAAAAAATAATTTTCTACTGTCGCAAATTTTAATTACGCCAGGGATTGCCTTTTCTATAGTAAATTATTCAAAAAATAATATTCTACTCTCGCAAATCTTAATTGCGCCAGGGATTGCCTTTTCTATAGTAAATTTCTCACAAAATAATTTTCAACTGTCGCAAATTTTAATTACGCCAGGGATTGCCTTCTCTATAGTAAATTATTCAAAAAATAATTTTTTACTGTCGCAAATTTTAATTGCGCCAGGGATTGCCTTTTCTATAGTAAATTATTCAAAAAATAATTTTATAGTGTCGCAAATTTTAATTGCGCCAGGGATTGCCTTTTCTACAGTAAATTATTCAAAAAATAATTTTATACTGTCGCAAATTTTAATTACGGCAAGGATTGCCTTTTCTATAGTAAATTATTCAAAAAATAATTTTATACTGTCGCAAATTTTAATTGCGCCAGGGATTGCCTTTTCTATAGTAAATTATTCAAAAAATAATTTTCTACTGTCGCAAATTTTAATTACGCCAGGGATTGCCTTTTTCTATAGTAAATTATTCAAAAAATAATTTTTTACTGTCGGAAATTTTAAGTGCGCCAGGGATAGCCTTTTCTATAGTAAATTATTCAAAAAATAATTTTCTACTGTCGCAAATTTTAATTACGCCAGGGATTGCATTTTCTATAGTAAATTATTCAAAAAATAATTTTCTACTGTCGCAAATTTTAATTGCGCCAGGGATTGCCTTTTCTATAGTAAATTTCTCACAAAATAATTTTCAACTGTCGAAAATTTTAATTACGCCAGGGATTGCCTTTTCTATAGTAAATTATTCAAAAAATAATTTTTTACTGTCGCAAATTTTAATTGCGCCAGGGATTGCCTTTTCTATAGTAAATTATTCAAAAAATAATTTTATACTGTCGCAAATTTTAATTGCGCCAGGGATTGCCTTTTCTACAGTAAATTATTCAAAAAATAATTTTTTACTATCGCAAGTTTTAATTGCGCCAGGGATTGCCTTTTCTATTGTAAATTATTCAAAAAATAATTTTTTACTGTCGCAAATTTTAAGTGCGCCAGGGATTGCCTTTTCTATAGTAAATTATTCAAAAAATAATTTTTTACTGTCGCAAATTTTAATTACGCCAGGGATTGCCTTTTCTATAGTAAATTATTCAAAAAATAATTTTCAACTGTCGTAAATTTTAATTGCGTCAGGGATTGCCTTTTCTATAGTAAATTATTCAAAAAATAATTTTTAACTGTCGCAAATTTTAATTACGCCAGGGATTACCTTTTCTATAGTAAATTATTCAAAAAATAATTTTCTACTGTCGCAAATTTTAATTACGCCAGGGATTGCCTTTTCTATAGTAAATTATTCAAAAAATAATTTTCAACTGTCGTAAATTTTAATTGCGTCAGGGATTGCCTTTTCTATAGTAAATTATTCAAAAAATAATTTTCTACTGTCACAAATTTTAATTACGCCAGGGATTGCTTTTCTATAGTAAATTATTCAAAAAATAATTTTCTACTGTCGCAAATTTTAATTACGCCAGGGATTGCCTTTTATATAGTAAATTATTCAAAAAATAAATTTTCTACTGTCGCAAATTTTAAGTGCGCCAGGGATTGCCTTTTCTATAGTAAATTATTCAAAAAATAATTTTCTACTGTCGCAAATTTTAATTACGCCAGGGATTGCCTTTTCTATATTAAATTATTCAAAAAATAATTTTCTACTGTCGCAAATTTTAATTACGCCAGGGATTGCCTTTTCTATAGTAAATTATTCAAAAAATAATTTTATACTGTCGCAAATTTTAATTACGCCAGGGCTTGCCTTTTATTTAGTAAATTTCTCACAAATTAATTTCTTACTGTCGCAAATTTTAAATACGCCAGGGATTGCCTTTTCTATAGTAAATTATTCAAAAAATAATTTTCAACTGTCGCAAATTTTAATTACGCCAGGGATTGCCTTTTCTATAGTAAATTTCTCACAATATAATTTTCAACTGTAGCAAATTTTAATTACGCCAGGGATTGCCTTTTCTATAGTAAATTATTCAAAAAATAATTTTTTACTGTCGCAAATTTTAATTGCGCCAGGGATTGCCTTTTCTATAGTAAATTATTCAAAAAATAATTTTATACTATCGCAAATTTTAATTGCGCCAGGGATTGCCTTTTCTACAGTAAATTATTCAAAAAATAATTTTTTACTATCGCAAGTTTTAATTGCGCCAGGGATTGCCTTTTCTATAGTAAATTATTCAAAAAACAATTTTATACTGTCGCAAATTTTAATTACGCCAGGGATTGCCTTTTCTATAGTAAATTATTCAAAAAATAATTTTCTACTGTCGCAAATTTTAATTGCGCCAGGGATTGCCTTTTCTATAGTAAATTATTCAAAAAATAATTTTCTAATGTCGCAAATTTTAATTGAGCCAGGGATTGCCTTTTCTATAGTAAATTATTCAAAAAATAATTTTCAACTTTCGCAAATTTTAAATACGCCAGGGATTGCCTTTTCTACAGTAAATTATTCAAAAAATAATTTTCTACTGTCGCAAATTTTAATTACGCCAGGGATTGCCTTTTCTATAGTAAATTATTCAAAAAATAATTTCCTACTGTCGCAAATTTTAAGTGCGCCAGGGATTGCCTTTTCTATAGTAAATTATTCAAAAAATAATTTTATACTGTCGCAAATTTTAATTACGCCGGGGATTGCCTTTTCTATAGTAAATTATTCAAAAAATAATTTTCTACTGTCGCAAATTTTAATTACCCCAGGGATTGCCTTTTCTATAGTAAATTATTCAAAAAATAATTTTTTACTGTCGCAAATTTTAAGTGCGCCAGGGATTGCCTTTTCTATAGTAAATTATTCAAAAAATAATTTTCTACTGTCGCAAATTTTAATTGCGCCAGGGATTGCCTTTTCTATAGTAAATTATTCAAAAAATAATTTTCAACTGTCGCAAATTTTAATTACGCCAGGGTTTGCCTTTTCTATAGTAAATTATTCAAAAAATAATTTTTTACTGTCGCAAATTTTAATTACGCCAGGGATTGCCTTTTCTATAGTAAATTATTCAAAAAATAATTTTTTACTGTCGAAAATTTTAAGCGCGCCAGGGATTGCCTTTTCTATAGTAAATTATTCAAAAAATAATTTTTTACTGTCGCAAATTTTAAGTGCGCCAGGGATTGCCTTTTCTATAGTAAATTATTCAAAAAATAATTTTCTACTGTCGCAAATTTTAATTGCGCCAGGGATTGCCTTTTCTATAGTAAATTATTCAAAAAATAATTTTCTACTGTCGCAAATTTTAATTGCGCCAGGGATTGCCTTTTCTATAGTAAATTATTCAAAAAATAATTTTCTACTGTCGCAAATTTTAATTGCGCCAGGGATTGCCTTTTCTATAGTAAATTATTCAAAAAATAATTTTCAACTGTCGCAAATTTTAATTGCGCCAGGGATTGCCTTTTCTACAGTAAATTATTCAAAAAATAATTTTATACTGTCGCAAATTTTAATTACGCCAGGGATTGCCTTTTCTATAGTAAATTATTCAAAAAATAATTTTATACTGTCGCAAATTTTAATTGCGCCAGCGATTGCCTTTCCTATAGTAAATTATACAAAAAATAATTTTTTACTGTCGCAAGTTTTAAGTGCGCCAGGGATTGCCTTTTCTATAGTAAATTATTCAAAAAATAATTTTTTACTCTGGCAAATTTTAAGTGCGCCAGGGATTGCCTTTTCTATAGTAAATTATTCAAAAAATAATTTTCAACTGTCGCAAATTTTAATTACGCCAGGGATTGCCTTTTCTATAGTAACTTATTCAAAAAATAATTTTCTACTGTCGCAAATTTTAAGTGCGCCAGGGATTGCCTTTTCTATAGTAAATTATTCAAAAAATAATTTTCTACTCTCGCAAATTTTAATTGCGCCACGGATTGCCTTTTCTATAGTAAATTTCTCACAAAATAATTTTCAACTGTCGCAAATTTTAATTACTCCAGGGATTGCCTTTTCTATAGTAAATTATTCAAAAAATAATTTTTTACTGTCGCAAATTTTAATTGCGCCAGGGATTGCCTTTTCTATAGTAAATTATTCAAAAAATAATTTTATAGTGTCGCAAATTTTAATTGCGCCAGGGATTGCCTTTTCTACAGTAAATTATTCAAAAAATAATTTTATACTGTCGCAAATTTTAATTACGCCAGGGATTGCCTTTTCTATAGTAAATTATTCAAAAAATAATTTTCTACTGTCGCAAATTTTAATTACGCCAGGGATTGCCTTTTCTATAGTAAATTATTCAAAAAATAATTTTCTACTGTCGCAAATTTTAATTGCGCCAGGGATTGCCTTTTCTATAGTAAATTTCTCACAAAATAATTTTCAACTGTCGCAAATTTTAATTACGTCAGGGATTGCCTTTTCTATAGTAAATTATTCAAAAAATAATTTTTTACTGTCGCAAATTTTAATTGCGCCAGGGATTGCCTTTTCTATAGTAAATTATTCAAAATATATTTTATACTGTCGCAAATTTTAATTGCGCCAGGGATTGCCTTTTCTACAGTAAATTATTCAAAAAATAATTTTTTACTATCGCAAGTTTTAATTGCGCCAGGGATTGCCTTTTCTATAGTAAATTCTTCAAAAAATAATTTTTTACTGTCGCAAATTTTAAGTGCGCCAGGGATTGCCTTTTCTATAGTAAATTTTGCAAAAAATAATTTTCTACTGTCGCAAATTTTAATTACGCCAGGGATTGCCTTTTCTATAGTAAATTATTCAAAAAATAATTTTCTACTGTCGCAAATTTTAATTGCGCCAGGGATTGCCTTTTCTATAGTAATTTATTCAAAAAATAATTTTCTACTGTCGCAAATTTTAATTACGCCAGGGATTGCCTTTTCTACAGTAAATTATTCAAAAAATAATTTTATACTGTCGCAAATTTTAATTGCGCCAGGGATTGCCTTTTCTATAGTAAATTATTCAAAAAATAATTTTCTACTGTCGCAAATTTTAATTACGCCAGGTATTGCCTTTTCTATAGTAAATTATTCAAAAAATAATTTTTTACTGTCGCAAATTTTAATTACGCCAGGGATTGCCTTTTCTATAGTAAATTATTCAAAAAATAATTTTCAACTGTCGCAAATTTTAATTGCGCCAGGGATTGCCTTTTCTATAGTAAATTATTCAAAAAATAATTTTCTACTGTCGCAAATTTTAATTACGCCAGGGATTGCCTTTTCTATAGTAAATTATTCAAAAAATAATTTTCTACTGTCGCAAATTTTAATTACGCCAGGGATTGCCTTTTCTATAGTAAATTATTCAAAAAATAATTTTCTACTGTCGCAAATTTTAATTGCGCCAGGGATTGCCTTTTCTATAGTAATTTATTCAAAAAATTAATTTCTTACTGTCGCAAATTTTAAATACGCCAAGGATTGCCTTTTCTATAGTAAATTATTCAAAAAATAATTTTCAACTGTCGCAAACTTTAATTACGCCAGGGATTGCCTTTTCTATAGTAAATTTCTCACAAAATAATTTTCAACTGTAGCAAATTTTAATTACGCCAGGGATTGCCTTTTCTATAGTAAATTATTCAAAAAATAATTTTTTACTGTCGCAAATTTTAATTGCGCCAGGGATTGCCTTTTCTATAGTAAATTATTCAAAAAATAATTTTATACTGTCGCAAATTTTAATTACGCCAGGGATTGCCTTTTCTACAGTAAATTATTCAAAAAATAATTTTTTACTATCGCAAGTTTTAATTGCGCCAGGGATTGCCTTTTCTATAGTAAATTATTCAAAAAATAATTTTATACTGTCGCAAATTTTAATTACGCCAGGGATTGCCTTTTCTATAGTAAATTATTCAAAAAATAATTTTCTACTGTCGCAAATTTTAATTGCGCCAGGGATTGCCTTTTCTATAGTAAATTATTCAAAAAATAATTTTTTACTGTCGCAAATTTTAATTGCGCCAGGGATTGCCTTTTCTATAGTAAATTATTCAAAAAATAATTTTATACTGTCGCAAATTTTAAATACGCCAGGGATTGCCTTTTCTATAGTAAATTATTCAAAAAATAATTTTCTACTTTTGCAAATTTTAATTGCGCCAGGGATTGCCTTTTCTATAGTAAATTATTCAAAAAATAATTTTTTACTCTCGCAAATTTCAATTACGCCAGGGATTGCCTTTTCTACAGTAAATTATTCAAAAAATAATTTTCTATTGTCGCAAATTTTAATTGCGCCAGGGATTGCCTTTTCTATAGTAAATTATTCAAAAAATAATTTTCTACTGTCGCAAATTTTAGTTGCGCCAGGGATTGCCTTTTCTATAGTAAATTATTCAAAAAATAATTTTTTACTGTCGCAAATTTTAATTACGCCAGGGATTGCCTTTTCTATAGTAAATTATTCAAAAAATAATTTTTTACTGTCGCAAATTTTAATTGCGCCAGGGATTGCCTTTTCTATAGTAAATTATTCAAAAAATAATTTTCTACTGTCGCAAATTTCAAATCCGCCAGGGATTGGCTTTTCTATAGTAAATTATTCAAAAAATAATTTTTTACTATCGCAAGTTTTAATTGCGCCAGGGATTGCCTTTTCTACAGTAAATTTTGCAAAAAATAATTTTTTACTCTCGAAAATTTTAATTGCGCCAGGGATTGCCTTTTCTATAGTAAATTATTCAAAAAATAATTTTTTACTGTCGCAAATTTTAATTGCGCCAGGGATTGCCTTTTCTATAGTAAATTATTCAAAAAATAATTTTTTACTCTCGCAAATTTCAATTTCGCCAGGTAAATTTTTCACAAATTAATTTTCTACTGTCGCAAATTTTAATTACGCCAGGGATTGCCTTTTCTATAGTAAATTATTCAAAAAATAATTTTCAACTGTCGCAAATTTTAGTTGCGCCAGGGATTGCCTTTTCTATAGTAAACTTTTCAAAAAATAATTTTCTACTGTCGCAAATTTTAATTACGCC
Source organism: Dioctria linearis (assembly GCA_963930735.1). Taxonomy (NCBI): domain Eukaryota; kingdom Metazoa; phylum Arthropoda; class Insecta; order Diptera; family Asilidae; genus Dioctria; species Dioctria linearis. Next base: position 81,749 of record CAWVNZ010001704.1, on the reverse strand, counting down.
AGGGATTGCCTTTTCTATAGTAAATTATTCAAAAAATAATTTTTTACTGTCGCAAATTTTAATTGCGCCAGGGATTGCCTTTTCTATAGTAAATTATTCAAAAAATAATTTTTTACTGTCGCATATTTTAATTACGCCAGGGATTGCCTTTTCTATAGTAAATTATTCAAAAAAAAGAATTTTTTACTGTCGCAAATTTTAATTGCGCCAGGGATTGCCTTTTCTATAGTAAATTATTCAAAAAATAATTTTCTACTGTCGCAAATTTTAATTACGCCAGGGATTGCCTTTTTTATAGTAAATTATTCAAAAAATAATTTTCTACTGTTGCAAATTTTAATTGCGCCAGGGATTTCCTTTTCTATAGTAAATTATTCAAAAAATAATTTTCTACTGTTGCAAATTTTAATTACGCCAGGGATTGCCTTTTCTATAGTAAATTATCCAAAAAATAATTTTCTACTGTCGCAAATTTTAATTACGCCAGGGATTGCCTTTTCTATAGTAAATTATTCAAAAAATAATTTTTTACTCTCGCAAATTTCAATTTCGCCAGGTAAATTTTTCACAAATTAATTTTCTACTGTCGCAAATTTTAAATATGCCAGGGATTGCCTTTTCTATAGTAAATTATTCAAAAAATAATTTTCTACTTTTGCAAATTTTAATTGCGCCAGGGATTGCCTTTTCTATAGTAAATTATTCAAAAAATAATTTTTTACTCTCGCAAATTTCAATTACGCCAGGGATTGCCTTTTCTATAGTAAATTATTCAAAAAATAATTTTCAACTGTCGCAAATTTTAATTGCGCCAGGGATTGCCTTTTCTATAGTAAATTATTCAAAAAATAATTTTCTACTGTCGCAAATTTTAGTTGCGCCAGGGATTGCCTTTTCTATAGTAAATTATTCAAAAAATAATTTTTTTCAGTCGGAAATTTTAATTACGCCAGGGATTGCCTTTTCTATAGTAAATTATTCAAAAAATAATTGTTTACTGTCGCAAATTTTAAATATCCCAGGGATTGCCTTTTCTATAGTAAATTATGCAAAAAATAATTTTCAACTGTCGCAAATTTTAATTGCGCCAGGGATTGCCTTTTCTATAGTAAATTATTCAAAAAATAATTTTTTACTCTCGCAAATTTCAATTACGCCAGGGATTGCCTTTTCTATAGTAAATTTTTCAAAAAATAATTTTTTACTATCGCAAGTTTTAATTACGCCAGGGATTGCCTTTTCTACAGTAAATTATTCAAAATATTAATTTTTTACTATCGCAAATTTTAATTACGCCAGGGATTGCCTTTTCTATAGTATATTATTCAAAAAATAATTTTTTACTATCGCAAATTTTAAATACGCCAGGGATTGCCTTTTCTATAGTAAATTATTCAAAAAATAATTTTCTACTGTTGCAAATTTTAATTGCGCCAGGGATTGCCTTTTCTATAGTAAATTATTCAAAAAATAATGTTATACTGTCGCAAATTTTAAATATGCCAGGGATTGCCTTTTCTATAGTAAATTATTCAAAAAATAATTTTCTACTGTCGCAAATTTTAATTACGCCAGGGATTGCCTTTTCTATAGTAAATTATTCAAAAAATTATTTTTTACTATCGCTAGTTTTAATTACGCCAGGGATTGCCTTTTCTATAGTAAATTATTCAAAAAATAATTTTCTACTGTCGCAAATTTTAATTGCGCCAGGGATTGCCTTTTCTATAGTAAACTTTTCAAAAAATAATTTTCTACTGTCGCAAATTTTAATTACGCCAGGGATTGCCTTTTCTATAGTAAATTATTCAAAAAATAATTTTCAACTGTCGCAAATTTTAAATATCCCAGGGATTGCCTTTTCTATAGTAAATTATTCAAAAAATAATTTTATACTGTCGCAAATTTTAAATACGCCAGGGATTGCCTTTTCTATAGTAAATTATTCAAAAAATAATTTTCAACTGTCGCAAATTTTAAATATCCCAGTTATTGCCTTTTCTATAGTAAATTATTCAAAAAATAATTTTCTACTGTCGCAAATTTTAATTACGCCAGGGATTGCCTTTTCTATAGTAAATTATTCAAAAAATAAGTTTTTACTGTCGCAAATTTTAATTACGCCAGGGACTGCCTTTTCTATAGTAAATTTTTCAAAAAATAATTTTCTACTGTCGCAAATTTTAATTACGCCATGGATTGCCTTTTCTATAGTAAATTATTCAAAAAATAATTTTCAACTGTCGCAAATTTTAATTACGCCAGGGATTGCCTTTTCTATAGTAAATTATTCAAAAAATAATTTTTTACTGTCGCAAATTTTAATTACGCCAGGGATTGCCTTTTCTATAGTAAATTATTCAAAAAATAATTTTATACTGTCGCAAATCTTAAATACGCCAGGGATTGCCTTTTCTATGGTAAATTATTCAAAAAATAATTTTCTACTGTCGCAAATTTTAATTACGCCAGGGATTGCCTTTTCTATAGTAAATTATTCAAAAAATAATTTTTTACTATCGCAAGTTTTAATTGGGCCAGGGATTGCCTTTTCTATAGTAAATTATTCAAAAATTAATTTTTTACTATCGCAAGTTTTAATTGCGCCAGGGATTGCCTTTTCTATAGTAAATTATTCAAAAAATAATTTTCTACTGTCGCAAATTTTAATTGCGCCAGTGATTGCCTTTTCTATAGTAAATTATTCAAAAAATAATTTTTTACTCTCGCAAATTTTAATTAGGCCAGGGATTGCCTTTTCTATAGTAAATTATTCAAAACATAATTTTCTACTGTTGCAAATTTTAATTGCGCCAGGGATTGCCTTTTCTATAGTAAATTATTCAAAAAATAATTTTCTAATGTCGCAAATTTTAATTACGCCAGGGATTGCCTTTTCTATAGTAAATTATTCAAAAAATAATTTTTTACTCTCGCAAATTTTAATTACGCCAGGGATTGCCTTTTCTATAGTAAACTTTTCAAAAAATAATTTTCTACTGTCGCAAATTTTAATTACGCCAGGGATTGCCTTTTCTATAGTAAATTATTCAAAAAATAATTTTTTACTCTCGCAAATTTCAATTTCGCCAGGTAAATTTTTCACAAATTAATTTTCTACTGTCGCAAATTGTAATTACGCCAGGGATTGCCTTTTCTATAGTAAATTATTCAAAAAATAATTTTTGACTCTCGCAAATTTTAATTACGCCAGGGATTGCCTTTTCTATAGTAAACTTTTCAAAAAATAATTTTCTACTGTCGCAAATTTTAATTACGCCAGGGATTGCCTTTTCTATAGTAAATTATTCAAAAAATAATTTTCTACTGTCGCAAATTTTAATTACGCCAGGGATTGCCTTTTCTATAGTAAATTATTCAAAAAATAATTTTTTACTGTCGCAAATTTTAATTACGCCAGGGATTGCCTTTTCTATAGTAAATTATTCAAAAAATAATTTTCTACTGTTGCAAATTTTAATTGCGCCAGGGATTGCCTTTTCTATAGTAAATTATTCAAAAAATAATTTTTTACTGTCGCAAATTTTAATTACGCCAGGGATTGCCTTTTCTATAGTAAATTATTCAAAAAATAATTTTTTACTGTCGCAAATTTTAATTGCGCCAGGGATTGCCTCCTCTATAGTAAATTATTCAAAAAATAATTTTATACTGTCGCAAATTTTAAATACGCCAGGGATTGCCTTTTCTATAGTAAATTATTCAAAAAATAATTTTATACTGTCGCAAATTTTAATTGCGCCAGGGATTGCCTTTTCTATAGTAAATTATTCAAAAAATAATTTTATACTGTCGCAAATTTTAAATAGGCCAGGGATTGCCTTTTCTATAGTAAATTATTCAAAAAATAATTTTCTACTGTCGCAAATTTTAATTACGCCAGGGATTGCCATTTATATAGTAAATTATTCAAAAAATAATTTTCTACTGTCGCAAATTTTAATTGCGCCAGGGATTGCCTTTTCTATAGTAAATTATTCAAAAAATAATTTTCTACTGTCGCAAATTTTAATTACGCCAGGGATTGCCTTTTCTATAGTAAATTATTCAAAAAATAATTTTCTACTGTCGCAAATTTTAATTACGCCAGGGATTGCCTTTTCTATAGTAAATTATTCAAAAAATAATTTTCTACTGTCGCAAATTTTAATTACGCCAGGGATTGCCTTTTCTATAGTAAATTATTCAAAATATTAATTTTTTACTGTCGCAAATTTTAATTACGCCAGGGATTGCCTTTTCTATAGTAAATTATTCAAAAAATAATTTTCTACTGTCGCAAATTTTAATTACGCCAGGGATTGCCTTTTCTATAGTAAATTATTCAAAAAATAATTTTTTACTCTCGCAAATTTCAATTTCCCCAGGTAAATTTTTCACAAATTAATTTTCTACTGTCGCAAATTGTAATTACGCCAGGGATTGCCTTTTCTATAGTAAATTATTCAAAAAATAATTTTTTACTCTCGCAAATTTTAATTACGCCAGGGAATGCCTTTTCTATAGTAAACTTTTCAAAAAATAATTTTCTACTGTCGCAAATTTTAATTAGGCCAGGGATTGCCTTTTCTATAGTAAATTATTCAAAAAATAATTTTATACTGTCGCAAATTTTAATTACGCCAGGGATTGCCTTTTCTATAGTAAATTATTCAAAAAATAATTTTCTACTGTTGCAAATTTTAATTACGCCAGGGATTGCCTTTTCTATAGTAAATTATTCAAAAAATAATTTTCTATTATTGCAAAATTTAATTACGCGAGGGATTGCCTTTTCTACAGTAAATTATTCAAAAAATAATTTTATACTGTCGCAAATTTTAATTGCGCCAGGGATTGCCTTTTCTATAGTAAATTATTCAAAAAATAATTTTCTACTGTCGCAAATTTTAATTACGCCAGGGATTGCCTTTTCTATAGTAAATTATTCAAAAAATAATTTTTTACTGTCGCAAATTTTAAGTATCCCAGGGATTGCCTTTTCTATAGTAAATTATTCAAAAAATAATTTTTTACTGTCGCAAATTTTAATTACGCCAGGGATTCCCTTTTCTATAGTAAATTATTCAAAAAATAATTTTTTACTGTCGCAAATTTTAAATATCCCAGGGATTGCCTTTTCTATAGTAAATTATTCAAAAAATAATTTTTTACTGTCGCAAATTTTAATTACGCCAGGGATTGCCTTTTCTATAGTAAATTATTCAAAAAATAATTTTATACTGTCGCAAATTTTAAATACGCCAGGGATTGCCTTTTCTATAGTAAATTATTCAAAAAATAATTTTCTACTGTCGCAAATGGTAATTACGCCAGGGATTGCCTTTTCTATAGTAAATTATTCAAAAAATAATTTTATACTGTCGCAAATTTTAAATACGCCAGGGATTGCCTTTTCTATAGTAAATTTTTCAAAAAATAATTTTTTACTATCGCAAGTTTTAATTACGCCAGGGATTGCCTTTTCTATAGTAAATTTTTCAAAAAATAATTTTCTACTGTCGCAAATTTTAATTACGCCAGGGATTGCCTTTTCTACAGTAAATTTTTCAAAATATTAATTTTTTACTGTCGAAAATTTTAATTACGCCAGGGATTGCCTTTTCTATAGTAAATTTTTCAAAAAATAATTTTTTACTATCGCAAGTTTTAATTACGCCAGGGATTGCCTTTTCTATAGTAAATTATTCAAAAAATAATTTTTTACTATCGCAAGTTTTAATTGCGCCATGGATTGCCTTTTCTACAGTAAATTATTCAAAAAATAATTTTCTACTGTCGCAAATTGTAATTACGCCAGGGATTGCCTTTTCTATAGTAAATTATTCAAAAAATTATTTTTTACTGTCGCAAATTTTAATTACGCCAGGGATTGCCTTTTCTATAGTAAATTTTTCAAAAAATTATTTTTTACTATCGCAAGTTTTAATTACGCCAGGGATTGCCTTTTCTATAGTAAATTTTTCAAAAAATAATTTTTTACTATCGCAAGTTTTAATTACGCCAGGAATTGCCTTTTCTATAGTAAATTATTCAAAAAATAATTTTTTACTATCGCAAGTTTTAATTGCGCCAGGGATTGCCTTTTCTACAGTAAATTATTCAAAAAATAATTTTCTACTGTTGCAAATTTTAATTACGCCAGGGATTGCCTTTTCTACAGTAAATTTTTCAAAATATTAATTTTTTACTGTCGAAAATTTTAATTACGCCAGGGATCGCCTTTTCTATAGTAAATTTTTCAAAAAATAATTTTTTACTATCGCAAGTTTTAATTACGCCAGGGATTGCCTTTTCTATAGTAAATTTTTCAAAAAATAATTTTTTACTATCGCAAGTTTTAATTACGCCAGGGATTGCCTTTTCTATAGTAAATTATTCAAAAAATAATTTTTTACTATCGCAAGTTTTAATTACGCCAGGGATTGCCTTTTCTATAGTAAATTATTCAAAAAATAATTTTTTACTGTCGCAAATTTTAAATATCCCAGGGATTGCCTTTTCTATAGTAAATTATTCAAAAAATAATTTTCAACTGTCGCAAATTTTAATTGCGCCAGGGATTGCCTCTTCTATAGTAAATTATTCAAAAAATAATTTTCTACTGTCGCAAATTTTAATTACGCCAGGGATTGCCTTTTCTATAGTAAATTATTCAAAAAATAATTTTTTACTGTCGCAAATTTTAAATATCCCAGGGATTGCCTTTTCTATAGTAAATTATTCAAAAAATAATTTTTTACTGTCGCAAATTTTAATTACGCCAGAGATTGCCTTTTCTATAGTAAATTATTAAAAAAATAATTTTTTACTGTCGCAAATTTTAATTACGCCAGGGATTGCCTTTTCTACAGTAAATTATTCAAAAAATAAATTTTTACTGTCGCAAATTTTAAATATACCAGGGATTGCCTTTTCTATAGTAAATTATTCAAAAAATAATTTTCAACTGTCGCAAATTTTAATTAAGCCAGGGATTGCCTTTTCTATAGTAAATTATTCAAAAAATAATTTTTTACTGTCGCAAATTTTAATTGCGCCAGGGATTGCATTTTCTATAGTAAATTATTCAAAAAATAATTTTCTACTGTCGCAAATTTTAATTGCGCCAGGGATTGCCTTTTCTATAGTAAATTATTCAAAAAATAATTTTCTACTGTCGCAAATTTTAATTACGCCAGGGATTGCCTTTTCTATAGTAAATTATTCAAAAAATAATTTTTTACTGTGGCAAATTTCAATTTCGCCAGGTAAATTTTTCACAAATTAATTTTCTACTGTCGCAAATTGTAATTACGCCAGGGATTGCCTTTTCTATAGTAAATTATTCAAAAAATAATTTTTTACTCTCGCAAATTTTAATTACGCCAGGGATTGCCTTTTCTATAGTAAACTTTTCAAAAAATAATTTTCTACTGTCGCAAATTTTAATTACACCAGGGATTGCCTTTTCTATAGTAAATTATTCAAAAAATAATTTTCAACTGTCGCAAATTTTAATTACGCCAGCGATTGCCTTTTCTATAGTAAATTATTCAAAAAATAATTTTATACTATCGCAAATTTTAAATACGCCAGGGATTGCCTTTTCTATAGTAAATTATTCAAAAAATAATTTTCTACTGTCGCAAATTTTAATTACGCCAGGGATTGCCTTTTCTATAGTAAATTATTCAAAAAATTATTTTTTACTATCGCAAGTTTTATTGCGCCAGGGATTGCCTTTTCTATAGTAAATTATTCAAAAAATAATTTCCTACTGTCGCAAATTTTAATTGCGCCAGGGATTGCCTTTTCTATAGTAAATTATTCAAAAAATAATTTTATACTGTCGCAAATTTTAAATAAGCCATAGATTGCCTTTTCTATAGTAAATTATTCAAAAAATAATTTTCTACTGTCGCAAATTTTAATTACGCCAGGGATTGCCTTTTCTATAGTAAATTATTCAAAAAATAATTTTTTACTATCGCAAGTTTTAGTTACGCCAGGGATTGCCTTTTCTATAGTAAATTATTCAAAAAATAATTTTTTTCTGTCGCAAATTTTAATTGCGCCAGGGATTGCCTTTTCTATAGTAAATTATTCAAAAAATAATTTTTTACTCTCGCAAATTTCAATTTCGCCAGGTAAATTTTTCACAAATTAATTTTCTACTGTCGCAAATTTTAATTACGCCAGGGATTGCCTTTTCTATAGTAAATTATTAAAAAAATAATTTTCTACTGTCGCAAATTTTAATTACGCCAGGGATTGCCTTTTCTATAGTAAAGTATTCAAAAAATAATTTTATACTGTCGCAAATTTTAATTACGCCAGGGATTGCCTTTTCTATAGTAAATTATTCAAAAAATAATTTTATACTGTCGCAAATTTTAAATACGCCAGGGATTGCCTTTTCTATAGTAAATTTTTCAAAAAATAATTTTTTACTATCGCAAGTTTTAATTACGCCAGGGATTGCCTTTTCTATAGTAAATTTTTCAAAAAATAATTTTCTACTGTCGCAAATTTTAATTACGCCAGGGATTGCCTTTTCTACAGTAAATTTTTCAAAATATTAATTTTTTACTATCGAAAATTTTAATTACGCCAGGGATTGCCTTTTCTATAGTAAATTTTTCAAAAAATAATTTTTTACTATCGCAAGTTTTAATTGCGCCAGGGATTGCCTTTTCTATAGTAAATTATTCAAAAAATAATTTTTTACTATCGCAAGTTTTGATTGCGCCAGGGATTGCCTTTTCTACAGTAAATTATTCAAAAAATAATTTTCTACTGTCGCAAATTGTAATTACGCCAGGGATTGCCTTTTCTATAGTAAATTATTCAAAAAATTATTTTTTACTGTCGCAAATTTTAATTACGCCAGGGATTGCCTTTTCTATAGTAAATTTTTCAAAAAATAATTTTTTACTATCGCAAGTTTTAATTACGCCAGGGATTGCCTTTTCTATAGTAAATTTTTCAAAAAATAATTTTTTACTATCCCAAGTTTTAATTACGCCAGGGATTGCCTTTTCTATAGTAAATTATTCAAAAAATAATTTTTTACTATCGCAAGTTTTAATTGCGCCAGGGATTGCCTTTTCTACAGTAAATTATTCAAAAAATAATTTTCTACTGTCGCAAATTTTAATTACGCCAGGGATTGCCTTTTCTACAGTAAATTTTTCAAAATATTAATTTTTTACTGTCGAAAATTTTAATTACGCCCGGGATTGCCTTTTCTATAGTAAATTTTTCAAAAAATAATTTTTTACTATCGCAAGTTTTAATTACGCCAGGGATTGCCTTTTCTATAGTAAATTTTTTAAAAAATAATTTTTTACTATCGCAAGTTTTAGTTACGCCAGGGATTGCCTTTTCTATAGTAAATTATTCAAAAAATAATTTTTTACTATCGCAAGTTTTAATTACGCCAGGGATTGCCTTTTCTATAGTAAATTATTCAAATAATAATTTTTTACTGTCGCAAATTTTAAATATCCCAGGGATGCCTTTTCTATAGTACATTATTCAAAAAATAATTTTCAACTGTCGGAAATTTTAATTGCGCCAGGCATTGCCTTTTCTATAGTAAATTATTCAAAAAATAATTTTCTACTGACGCAAATTTTAATTACGCCAGGTATTGCCTTTTCTATAGTAAATTATTCAAAAAATAATTTTTTACTGTCGCAAATTTTAAATATCCCAGGGATTGCCTTTTCTATAGTAAATTATTCAAAAAATAATTTTCTACTGTCGCAAATTTTAATTACGCCAGGGATTGCCTTTTCTATAGTAAATTATTCAAAAAATTATTTTTTACTATCGCAAGTTTTATTGCGCCAGGGATTGCCTTTTCTATAGTAAATTATTCAAAAAATAATTTCCTACTGTCGCAAATTTTAATTGCGCCAGGGATTGCCTTTTCTATAGTAAATTATTCAAAAAATAATTTTATACTGTCGCAAATTTTAAATAAGCCATAGATTGCCTTTTCTATAGTAAATTATTCAAAAAATAATTTTCTACTGTCGCAAATTTTAATTACGCCAGGGATTGCCTTTTCTATAGTAAATTATTCAAAAAATAATTTTTTACTATCGCAAGTTTTAGTTACGCCAGGGATTGCCTTTTCTATAGTAAATTATTCAAAAAATAATTTTTTACTGTCGCAAATTTTAATTGCGCCAGGGATTGCCTTTTCTATAGTAAATTATTCAAAAAATAATTTTTTACTCTCGCAAATTTCAATTTCGCCAGATAAATTTTTCACAAATTAAATTTCTACTGTCGCAAATTTTAATTACGCCAGGGATTGCCTTTTCTATAGTAAATTATTAAAAAAATAATTTTCTACTGTCGCAAATTTTAATTACGCCAGGGATTGCCTTTTCTATAGTAAAGTATTCAAAAAATAATTTTATACTGTCGCAAATTTTAATTACGCCAGGGATTGCCTTTTCTATAGTAAATTATTCAAAAAATAATTTTATACTGTCGCAAATTTTAAATACGCCAGGGATTGCCTTTTCTATAGTAAATTTTTCAAAAAATAATTTTTTACTATCGCAAGTTTTAATTACGCCAGGGATTGCCTTTTCTATAGTAAATTTTTCAAAAAATAATTTTCTACTGTCGCAAATTTTAATTACGCCAGGGATTGCCTTTTCTACAGTAAATTTTTCAAAATATTAATTTTTTACTATCGAAAATTTTAATTACGCCAGGGATTGCCTTTTCTATAGTAAATTTTTCAAAAAATAATTTTTTACTATCGCAAGTTTTAATTGCGCCAGGGATTGCCTTTTCTATAGTAAATTATTCAAAAAATAATTTTTTACTATCGCAAGTTTTGATTGCGCCAGGGATTGCCTTTTCTACAGTAAATTATTCAAAAAATAATTTTCTACTGTCGCAAATTGTAATTACGCCAGGGATTGCCTTTTCTATAGTAAATTATTCAAAAAATTATTTTTTACTGTCGCAAATTTTAATTACGCCAGGGATTGCCTTTTCTATAGTAAATTTTTCAAAAAATAATTTTTTACTATCGCAAGTTTTAATTACGCCAGGGATTGCCTTTTCTATAGTAAATTTTTCAAAAAATAATTTTTTACTATCCCAAGTTTTAATTACGCCAGGGATTGCCTTTTCTATAGTAAATTATTCAAAAAATAATTTTTTACTATCGCAAGTTTTAATTGCGCCAGGGATTGCCTTTTCTACAGTAAATTATTCAAAAAATAATTTTCTACTGTCGCAAATTTTAATTACGCCAGGGATTGCCTTTTCTACAGTAAATTTTTCAAAATATTAATTTTTTACTGTCGAAAATTTTAATTACGCCCGGGATTGCCTTTTCTATAGTAAATTTTTCAAAAAATAATTTTTTACTATCGCAAGTTTTAATTACGCCAGGGATTGCCTTTTCTATAGTAAATTTTTCAAAAAATAATTTTTTACTATCGCAAGTTTTAGTTACGCCAGGGATTGCCTTTTCTATAGTAAATTATTCAAAAAATAATTTTTTACTATCGCAAGTTTTAATTACGCCAGGGATTGCCTTTTCTATAGTAAATTATTCAAATAATAATTTTTTACTGTCGCAAATTTTAAATATCCCAGGGATGCCTTTTCTATAGTACATTATTCAAAAAATAATTTTCAACTGTCGGAAATTTTAATTGCGCCAGGCATTGCCTTTTCTATAGTAAATTATTCAAAAAATATTTTTCTACTGACGCAAATTTTAATTACGCCAGGTATTGCCTTTTCTATAGTAAATTATTCAAAAAATAATTTTTTACTGTCGCAAATTTTAAATATCCCAGGGATTGCCTTTTCTATAGTAAATTATTCAAAAAATAATTTTTTACTGTCGCAAATTTTAATTACGCCAGGGATTGCCTTTTCTATAGTAAATTATTCAAAAAATAATTTTTTACTGTCGCAAATTTTAATTACGCCAGGGATTGCCTTTTCTATAGTAAATTATTCAAAAAATAAATGTTTACTGTCGCAAATTTTAAATATCCCAGGGATTGCCTTTTCTATAGTAAATTATTCAAAAAATAATTTTCAACTGTCGCAAATTTTAATTGCGCCAGGGATTGCCTTTTCTATAGTAAATTATTCAAAAAATAATTTTTTACTGTCGCAAATTTTAATTACGCCAGGGATTGCCTTTTCTATAGTAAATTATTCAAAAAATAATTTTTTACTGTCGCAAATTTTAATTACGCCAGGGATTGCCTTTTCTATAGTAAATTATTCAAAAAATAATTTTTTACTCTCGCAAGTTTTAATTGCGCCTTTTCTATAGTAAATTATTCAAAAAATAATTTTTTACTGTCGCTAATTTTAATTACGCCAGGGATTGACTTTTCTATAGTAAATTATTCAAAAAATAATTTTCTACTGTCGCAAATTTTAATTACGCCAGGGATTGCCTTTTCTATAGTAAATTATTCAAAAAATAATTTTTTACTATCGCAAGTTTTAGTTACGCCAGGGATTGCCTTTTCTATAGTAAATTATTCAAAAAATAATTTTTTACTGTCGCAAATTTTAATTGCGCCAGGGATTGCCTTTTCTATAGTAAATTATTCAAAAAATAATTTTTTACTCTCGCAAATTTCAATTTCGCCAGATAAATTTTTCACAAATTAAATTTCTACTGTCGCAAATTTTAATTACGCCAGGGATTGCCTTTTCTATAGTAAATTATTAAAAAAATAATTTTCTACTGTCGCAAATTTTAATTACGCCAGGGATTGCCTTTTCTATAGTAAAGTATTCAAAAAATAATTTTATACTGTCGCAAATTTTAATTACGCCAGGGATTGCCTTTTCTATAGTAAATTATTCAAAAAATAATTTTATACTGTCGCAAATTTTAAATACGCCAGGGATTGCCTTTTCTATAGTAAATTTTTCAAAAAATAATTTTTTACTATCGCAAGTTTTAATTACGCCAGGGATTGCCTTTTCTATAGTAAATTTTTCAAAAAATAATTTTCTACTGTCGCAAATTTTAATTACGCCAGGGATTGCCTTTTCTACAGTAAATTTTTCAAAATATTAATTTTTTACTATCGAAAATTTTAATTACGCCAGGGATTGCCTTTTCTATAGTAAATTTTTCAAAAAATAATTTTTTACTATCGCAAGTTTTAATTGCGCCAGGGATTGCCTTTTCTATAGTAAATTATTCAAAAAATAATTTTTTACTATCGCAAGTTTTGATTGCGCCAGGGATTGCCTTTTCTACAGTAAATTATTCAAAAAATAATTTTCTACTGTCGCAAATTGTAATTACGCCAGGGATTGCCTTTTCTATAGTAAATTATTCAAAAAATTATTTTTTACTGTCGCAAATTTTAATTACGCCAGGGATTGCCTTTTCTATAGTAAATTTTTCAAAAAATAATTTTTTACTATCGCAAGTTTTAATTACGCCAGGGATTGCCTTTTCTATAGTAAATTTTTCAAAAAATAATTTTTTACTATCCCAAGTTTTAATTACGCCAGGGATTGCCTTTTCTATAGTAAATTATTCAAAAAATAATTTTTTACTATCGCAAGTTTTAATTGCGCCAGGGATTGCCTTTTCTACAGTAAATTATTCAAAAAATAATTTTCTACTGTCGCAAATTTTAATTACGCCAGGGATTGCCTTTTCTACAGTAAATTTTTCAAAATATTAATTTTTTACTGTCGAAAATTTTAATTACGCCCGGGATTGCCTTTTCTATAGTAAATTTTTCAAAAAATAATTTTTTACTATCGCAAGTTTTAATTACGCCAGGGATTGCCTTTTCTATAGTAAATTTTTCAAAAAATAATTTTTTACTATCGCAAGTTTTAGTTACGCCAGGGATTGCCTTTTCTATAGTAAATTATTCAAAAAATAATTTTTTACTATCGCAAGTTTTAATTACGCCAGGGATTGCCTTTTCTATAGTAAATTATTCAAATAATAATTTTTTACTGTCGCAAATTTTAAATATCCCAGGGATGCCTTTTCTATAGTACATTATTCAAAAAATAATTTTCAACTGTCGGAAATTTTAATTGCGCCAGGCATTGCCTTTTCTATAGTAAATTATTCAAAAAATATTTTTCTACTGACGCAAATTTTAATTACGCCAGGTATTGCCTTTTCTATAGTAAATTATTCAAAAAATAATTTTTTACTGTCGCAAATTTTAAATATCCCAGGGATTGCCTTTTCTATAGTAAATTATTCAAAAAATAATTTTTTACTGTCGCAAATTTTAATTACGCCAGGGATTGCCTTTTCTATAGTAAATTATTCAAAAAATAATTTTTTACTGTCGCAAATTTTAATTACGCCAGGGATTGCCTTTTCTATAGTAAATTATTCAAAAAATAAATGTTTACTGTCGCAAATTTTAAATATCCCAGGGATTGCCTTTTCTATAGTAAATTATTCAAAAAATAATTTTCAACTGTCGCAAATTTTAATTGCGCCAGGGATTGCCTTTTCTATAGTAAATTATTCAAAAAATAATTTTTTACTGTCGCAAATTTTAATTACGCCAGGGATTGCCTTTTCTATAGTAAATTATTCAAAAAATAATTTTTTACTGTCGCAAATTTTAATTACGCCAGGGATTGCCTTTTCTATAGTAAATTATTCAAAAAATAATTTTTTACTCTCGCAAGTTTTAATTGCGCCTTTTCTATAGTAAATTATTCAAAAAATAATTTTTTACTGTCGCTAATTTTAATTACGCCAGGGATTGACTTTTCTATAGTAAATTTTTCAAAAAATAATTTTCTACTGTCGCAAATTGTAATTACGCCAGGGATTGCCTTTTCTATAGTAAATTATTCAAAAAATAATTTTCTACTGTCGCAAATTTTAATTGCGCCAGGGATTGCCTTTTCTATAGAAAACTTTTCAAAAAATAATTTTATACTGTCGCAAATTTTAATTACGCCAGGGATTGCCTTTTCTATAGTAAATTATTCAAAAAATAATTTTCTACTGTCGCAAATTTTAATTACGCCAGGGATTGCCTTTTCTATAGTAAATTATTCAAAAAATAATTTTTTACTATCGCAAATTTTAATTACGCCAGGTAAATTTTTCACAAATTAATTTTCTACTGTCGCAAATTGTAATTACGCCAGGGATTGCCTTTTCTATAGTAAATTATTCAAAAAATAATTTTTTACTCTCGCCAATTTTAATTACGCCAGGGATTGCCTTTTCTCTAGTAAATTATTCAAAAAATAATTTTTTACTGTCGCAAATTTTAATTGCGCCAGGGATTGCCTTTTCTATAGTAAATTATTCAAAAAATAATTTTTTACTCTCGCAAATTTCAATTTCGCCAGGTAAATTTTTCACAAATTAATTTTCTACTGTCGCAAATTTTAATTACGCCAGGGATTGCCTTTTCTATAGTAAATTATTCAAAAAATAATTTTCAACTGTCGCAAATTTTAATTTCGCCAGGGATTGCCTTTTCTATAGTAAACTTTTCAAAAAATAATTTTCTACTGTCGCAAATTTTAATTACGCCAGGGATTGCCTTTTCTATAGTAAATTATTCAAAAAATAATTTTCTACTGTCGCAAATTTTAATTACGCCAGGGATTGCCTTTTCTATAGTAAATTATTCAAAAAATAATTTTATACTGTCGCAAATTTTAATTACGCCAGGGATTGCCTTTTCTATAGTAAATTATTCAAAAAATAATTTTTTACTGTCGCAAATTATAATTACGCCAGGGATTGCCTTTTCTATAGTAAATTATTCAAAAAATAATTTTTTACTGTCGCAAATTTTAATTACGCCAGGTTTTGCCCTTTCTATAGTAAATTTTTCAAAAAATAATTTTCTACTGTCGCAAATTTTAATTACGCCAGGGATTGCCTTTTCTATAGTAAATTATTCAAAAAATAATTTTATACTGTCGCAAATTTTAAATACGCCAGGGATTGCCTTTTCTATAGTAAATTATTCAAAAAATAATTTTTTACTGTCGCAAATTATAATTACGCCAGGGATTGCCTTTTCTATAGTAAACTTTTCAAAAAATAATTTTCTACTGTCGCAAATTTTAATTACGCCAGGGATTGCCTTTTCTATAGTAAATTATTCAAAAAATAATTTTCTACTGTCGCAAATTTTAATTACGCCAGGGATTGCCTTTTCTATAGCAAATTATTCAAAAAATTATTTTATACTGTCGCAAATTTTAATTACGCCAGGGATTACCTTTTCTATAGTAAATTATTCAAAAAATAATTTTCTACTGTCGCAAATTGTAATTACGCCAGGGATTGCCTTTTCTATAGTAAATTATTCAAAAAATAATTTTATACTGTCGCAAATTTTTAATACGCCAGGGATTGCCTTTTCTATAGTAAATTTTTCAAAAAATAATTTTTTACTATCGCAAGTTTTAATTACGCCAGGGATTGCCTTTTCTATAGTAAATTTTTCAAAAAATAATTTTCTACTGTCGCAAATTTTAATTACGCCAGGGATTGCCTTTTCTACAGTAAATTTTTCAAAATATTAATTTTTTACTGTCGAAAATTTTAATTACGCCAGGGATTGCCTTTTCTATAGTAAATTTTTCAAAAAATAATTTTTTTATATCGCAAGTTTTAATTGCGCCAGGGATTTCCTTTTCTATAGTAAATTATTCAAAAAATAATTTTTTACTATCACAAGTTTTAATTGCGCCAGGGATTGCCTTTTCTACAGTAAATTATTCAAAAAATAATTTTCTACTGTCGCAAATTTTAATTACGCCAGGGATTGCCTTTTCTATAGTAAATTTTTCAAAAAATAATTTTTTACTATCGCAAGTTTTAGTTACGCCAGGGATTGCCTTTTCTATAGTAAATTATTCAAAAAATAATTTTTTACTATCGCAAGTTTTAATTACGCCAGGGATTGCCTTTTCTATAGTAAATTATTCAAAAAATAATTTTTTACTGTCGCAAATTTTAAATATCCCAGGGATTGCCTTTTCTATAGTAAATTATTCAAAAAATAATTTTCAACTGTCGCAAATTTTAATTGCGCCAGGGATTGCCTTTTCTATAGTAAATTATTCAAAAAATAATTTTCTACTGTCGCAAATTTTAATTACGCCAGGTATTGCCTTTTCTATAGTAAATTATTCAAAAAATAATTTTTTACTGTCACAAATTTTAAATATCCCAGGGATTGCCTTTTCTATAGTAAATTATTCAAAAAATAATTTTTTACTGTCGCAAATTTTAATTACGCCAGGGATTGCCTTTTCTATAGTAAATTATTCAAAAAATAATTTTTTACTGTCGCAAATTTTAATTACGCTAGGGATTGCCTTTTCTATAGTAAATTATTCAAAAAATAAATTTTTACTGTCGCAAATTTTAAATATCCCAGGGATTGCCTTTTCTATAGTAAATTATTCAAAAAATAATTTTCAACTGTCGCAAATTTTAATTACGCCAGGGATTGCCTTTTCTATTAAATTATTCAAAAAATAATTTTTTACTGTCGCAAATTTTAATTACGCCAGGGATTGCCTTTTCTATAGTAAATTATTCAAAAAATAATTTTTTACTGTCGCAAATTTTAATTACGCCAGGGATTGCCTTTTCTATAGTAAATTATTCAAAAAATAATTTTTTACTCTCGCAAATTTCAATTACGCCAGGGATTGCCTTTTCTATAGTAAATTATTCAAAAAATAATTTTCTACTGTCGCAAATTTTAATTGCGCCAGGGATTGCCTTTTCTATAGTAAATTATTCAAAAAATAATTTTCTACTGTCGCAAATTTTAATTACGCCAGGGATTGCCTTTTCTATAGTAAATTATTCAAAAAATAATTTTTTACTGTGGCAAATTTTAATTTCGCCAGGTAAATTTTTCACAAATTAATTTTCTACTGTCGCAAATTGTAATTACGCCAGGGATTGCCTTTTCTATAGTAAATTATTCAAAATATAATTTTTTACTCTCGCAAATTTTAATTAGGCCAGGGATTGCCTTTTCTATAGTAAACTTTTCAAAAAATAATTTTCTACTGTCGCAAATTTTAATTACGCCAGGAATTGCCTTTTCTATAGTAAATTATTCAAATAATAATTTTCTACTGTCGCAATTTTTAATTACGCCAGGGATTGCCTTTTCTATAGTAAATTATTCAAAAAATAAATTTCTACTGTCGCAAATTTTAATTACGCCAGGGATTGCCTTTTCTTTAGTAAATTATTCAAAAAATAATTTTCAACTGTCGCAAATTTTAATTACGCCAGGTATTGCCTTTTCTATAGTAAATTATTCAAAAAATAATTTTCAACTGTCGCAAATTTTAATTACGCCAGGGATTGCCTTTTCTATAGTAAATTATCCAAAAAATAATTTTATACTGTCGCAAATTTTAAATACGCCAGGGATTGCCTTTTCTATAGTAAATTATTCAAAAAATAATTTTCTACTGTCGCAAATTTTAATTACGCCAGGGATTGCCTTTTCTATAGTAAATTATTAAAAAAATAATTTTTTACTATCGCAAGTTTTAATTACGCCAGGGATTGCCTTTTCTATAGTAAATTTTTCAAAAATAATTTTTTACTATCCCAAGTTTTAATTACGCCAGGGATTGCCTTTTCTATAGTAAATTATTCAAAAAATTATTTTTTACTGTCGCAAATTTTAATTACGCCAGGGATTGCCTTTTCTATAGTAAATTTTTCAAAAAATAATTTTTTACTATCGCAAGTTTTAATTACGCCAGGGATTGCCTTTTCTATAGTAAATTTTTCAAAAAATAATTTTTTACTATCCCAAGTTTTAATTACGCCAGGGATTGCCTTTTCTATAGTAAATTATTCAAAAAATAATTTTTTACTATCGCAAGTTTTAATTGCGCCAGGGATTGCCTTTTCTACAGTAAATTATTCAAAAAATAATTTTCTACTGTCGCAAATTTTAATTACGCCAGGGATTGCCTTTTCTATAGTAAATTTTTCAAAAAATAATTTTTTACTATCGCAAGTTTTAGTTACGCCAGGGATTGCCTTTTCTATAGTAAATTATTCAAAAAATAATTTTTTACTATCGCAAGTTTTAATTGCGCCAGGGATTGCCTTTTCTACAGTAAATTATTCAAAAAATAATTTTCTACTGTCGCAAATTTTAATTACGCCAGGGATTGCCTTTTCTATAGTAAATTTTTCAAAAAATTATTTTTTACTATCGCAAGTTTTAGTTACGCCAGGGATTGCCTTTTCTATAGTAAATTATTCAAAAAATAATTTTTTACTATCGCAAGTTTTAATTACGCCAGGGATTGCCTTTTCTATAGTAAATTATTCAAAAAATAATTTTTTACTGTCGCAAATTTTAAATATCCCAGGGATTGCCTTTTCTATAGTAAATTATTCAAAAAATAATTTTCAACTGTCGCA
Source organism: Dioctria linearis (assembly GCA_963930735.1). Lineage (NCBI taxonomy): Eukaryota > Metazoa > Arthropoda > Insecta > Diptera > Asilidae > Dioctria > Dioctria linearis. Next base: position 62,284 of record CAWVNZ010001704.1, on the reverse strand, counting down.
AATTTTAAATATCCCAGGGATTGCCTTTTCTATAGTAAATTATTCAAAAAATAATTTTTTACTGTTCCAAATTTTAATTACGCCAGGGATTGCCTTTTCTATAGTAAATTATTCAAAAAATAATTTTTTACTGTCGCAAATTTTAATTACGCCAGGGATTGCCTTTTCTATAGTAAATTATTCAAAAAATAAATTTTTACTGTCGCAAATTTTAATTACGCCAGGGATTGCCTTTTCTATAGTAAATTATTCAAAAAATAATTTTTTACTATCGCCAATTTTAATTACGCCAGGGATTGCCTTTTCTCTAGTAAATTATTCAAAAAATAATTTTTTACTGTCGCAAATTTTAAATATCCCAGGGATTGCCTTTTCTATAGTAAATTATTCAAAAAATAATTTTTTACTGTTCCAAATTTTAATTACGCCAGGGATTGCCTTTTCTATAGTAAATTATTCAAAAAATAATTTTTTACTGTCGCAAATTTTAATTACGCCAGGGATTGCCTTTTCTATAGTAAATTATTCAAAAAATAAATTTTTACTGTCGCAAATTTTAAATATCCCAGGGATTGCCTTTTCTATAGTAAATTATTCAAAAAATAATTTTCAACTGTCGCAAATTTTAATTACGCCAGGGATTGCCTTTTCTATAGTAAATTATTCAAAAAATAATTTTTTACTGTCGCAAATTTTAATTACGCCAGGGATTGCCTTTTCTATAGTAAATTATTCAAAAAATAATTTTTTACTGTCGCAAATTTTAATTACGCCAGGGATTGCCTTTTCTATAGTAAATTATTCAAAAAATAATTTTTTACTCTCGCAAATTTCAATTACGCCAGCGATTGCCTTTTCTATAGTAAATTATTCAAAAAATAATTTTCTACTGTCGCAAATTTTAATTGCGCCAGGGATTGCCTTTTCTATAGTAAATTATTCAAAAAATAATTTTCTACTGTCGCAAATTTTAATTACGCCAGGGATTGCCTTTTCTATAGTAAAATATTCAAAAAATAATTTTTTACTGTGGCAAATTTCAATTTCGCCAGGTAAATTTTTCACAAATTAATTTTCTACTGTCGCAAATTGTAATTACGCCAGGGATTGCCTTTTCTATAGTAAATTTTCAAAATATAATTTTTTACTCTCGCAAATTTTAATTAGGCCAGGGATTGCCTTTTCCATAGTAAACTTTTCAAAAAATAATTTTCTACTGTCGCAAATTTTAATTACGCCAGGAATTGCCTTTTCTATAGTAAATTATTCAAATAATAATTTTCTACTGTCGCAAATTTTAATTACGCCAGGGATTGCCTTTTCTATAGTAAATTATTCAAAAAATAATTTTCTACTGTCGCAAATTTTAATTACGCCAGGGATTGCCTTTTCTTTAGTAAATTATTCAAAAAATAATTTTCAACTGTCGCAAATTTTAATTACGCCAGGTATTGCCTTTTCTATAGTAAATTATTCAAAAAATAATTTTCAACTGTCGCAAATTTTAATTACGCCAGGGATTGCCTTTTCTATAGTAAATTATTCAAAAAATAATTTTATACTGTCGCCAATTTTAAAAACGCCAGGGATTGCCTTTTCTATAGTAAATTATTCAAAAAATAATTTTCTACTGTCGCAAATTTTAATTACGCCAGGGATTGCCTTTTCTATAGTAAATTATTCAAAAAATATTTTTTTACTATCGCAAGTTTTAATTGCGCCAGGGGTTGCCTTTTCTATAGTAAATTATTCAAAAAATAATTTTCTACTGTCGCAAATTTTAATTGCGCCAGTGATTGCCTTTTCTATAGTAAATTATTCAAAAAATAATTTTATACTGTCGCAAATTTTAAATACGCCAGGTATTGCCTTTTCTATAGTAAATTATTCAACAAATAATTTTCTACTGTCGCAAATTTTAATTACGCCAGGGATTGCCTTTTCTATAGTAAATTATTCAAAAAATAATTTTCTACTGTCGCAAATTTTAATTACGCCAGGGATTGCCTTTTCTATAGTAAATTATTCAAAAAATCATTTTATACTGTCGCAAATTTTAATTACGCCAGGGATTGCCTTTTCTATAGTAAATTATTCAAAAAATAATTTTTTACTGTCGCAAATTTTAATTACGCCAGGGATTGCCTTTTCTATAGTAAATTATTCAAAAAATAATTTTTTACTGTCGCAAATTTTAATTACGCCAGGGATTGCCTTTTCTATAGTAAATTTTTCAAAAAATAATTTTCTACTGTCGCAAATTGTAGTTACGCCAGGGATTGCCTTTTCTATAGTAAATTATTCAAAAAATAATTTTCTACTGTCGCAAATTTTAATTGCGCCAGGGATTGCCTTTTCTATAGAAAACTTTTCAAAAAATTATTTTATAATGTCGCAAATTTTAATTACGCCAGGGATTGCCTTTTCTATAGTAAATTATTCAAAAAATAATTTTCTACTGTCGCAAATTTTAATTACGCCAGGGATTGCCTTTTCTATAGTAAATTATTCAAAAAATAATTTTATACTGTCGCAAATTTTAAATACGCCAGGGATTGCCTTTTCTATAGTAAATTATTCAACAAATAATTTTCTACTGTCGCAAATTTTAATTACGCCAGGGATTGCCTTTTCTATAGTAAATTATTCAAAAAATAATTTTCTACTGTCGCAAATTTTAATTACGCCAGGGATTGCCTTTTCTATAGTAAATTATTCAAAAAATCATTTTATACTGTCGCAAATTTTAATTACGCCAGGGATTGCCTTTTCTATAGTAAATTATTCAAAAAATAATTTTTTACTGTCGCAAATTTTAATTACGCCAGGGATTGCCTTTTCTATAGTAAATTATTCAAAAAATAATTTTTTACTGTCGCAAATTTTAATTACGCCAGGGATTGCCTTTTCTATAGTAAATTTTTCAAAAAATAATTTTCTACTGTCGCAAATTGTAGTTACGCCAGGGATTGCCTTTTCTATAGTAAATTATTCAAAAAATAATTTTCTACTGTCGCAAATTTTAATTGCGCCAGGGATTGCCTTTTCTATAGAAAACTTTTCAAAAAATAATTTTATAATGTCGCAAATTTTAATTACGCCAGGGATTGCCTTTTCTATAGTAAATTATTCAAAAAATAATTTTCTACTGTCGCAAATTTTAATTACGCCAGGGATTGCCTTTTCTATAGTAAATTATTCAAAAAATAATTTTTTACTGTCGCAAATTTTAATTACGCCAGGGATTGCCTTTTCTATAGTAAATTATTCAAAAAATAATTTTCTATTGTCGCAAATTTTAATTGCGCCAGGGATTGCCTTTTCTATATAAAACTTTTCAAAAAATAATTTTATACTGTCGCAAATTTTAATTACGCCAGGGATTGCCTTTTCTATAGTAAATTATTCAAAAAATAATTTTCTACTGTCGCAAATTTTAATTACGCCAGGGATTGCCTTTTCTATAGTAAATTATTCAAAAAATCATTTTATACTGTCGCAAATTTTAATTACGCCAGGGATTGCCTTTTCTATAGTAAATTATTCAAAAAATAATTTTTTACTGTCGCAAATTTTAATTACGCCAGGGATTGCCTTTTCTATAGTAAATTATTCAAAAAATAATTTTTTACTGTCGCAAATTTTAATTACGCCAGGGATTGCCTTTTCTATAGTAAATTTTTCAAAAAATAATTTTCTACTGTTGCAAATTGTAATTACGCCAGGGATTGCCTTTTCTATAGTAAATTATTCAAAAAATAATTTTCTACTGTCGCAAATTTTAATTGCGCCAGGGATTGCCTTTTCTATAGAAAAATTTTCAAAAAATAATTTTATACTGTCGCAAATTTTAATTACGCCAGGGATTGCCTTTTCTATAGTAAATTATTCAAAAAATAATTTTCTACTGTCGCAAATTTTAATTACGCCAGGGATTGCCTTTTCTATAGTAAATTATTCAAAAAATAATTTTTTACTGTCGCAAATTTTAATTACGCCAGGTAAATTTTTCACAAATTAATTTTCTACTGTCGCAAATTGTAATTACGCCAGGGATTGCCTTTTCTATAGTAAATTATTCAAAAATATTTTTTTACTCTCGCAAATTTTAACTACGCCAGGGATTGCCTTTTCTCTAGTAAATTATTCAAAAAATAATTTTTTACTGTCGCAAATTTTAATTGCGCCAGGGATTGCCTTTTCTATAGTAAATTATTCAAAAAATAATTTTTTACTCTCGCAAATTTCAATTTCCCCAGGTAAATTTTTCACAAATTAATTTTCTACTGTCGCAAATTTTTATTACGCCAGGGATTGCCTTTTCTATAGTAAATTATTCAAAAAATAATTTTCAACTGTCGCAAATTTTAATTGCGCCAGGGATTGCCTTTTCTATAGTAAACTTTTCAAAAAATAATTTTCTACTGTCGCAAATTTTAGTTACGCCAGGGATTGCCTTTTCTATAGTAAATTATTGAAAAAATAATTTTCTACTGTCGCAAATTTTAATTACGCCAGGGATTGCCTTTTCTATAGTAAATTATTCAAAAAATAATTTTATACTGTCGCAAATTTTAATTGCGCCAGGGATTGCCTTTTCTATAGTAAATTATTCAAAAAATAATTTTTTACTGTCGCAAATTATAATTACGCCAGGGATTGCCTTTTCTATAGTAAATTATTCAAAAAACAATTTTTTACTGTCGCAAATTTTAATTACGCCAGGGATTGCCTTTTCTATAGTAAATTTTTCAAAAAATAATTTTCTACTGTCGCAAATTTTAATTACGCCAGGGATTGCCTTTTATATAGTAAATTATTCAAAAAATAATTTTCTACTGTTGCAAATTTTAATTACGCCAGGGATTGCCTTTTCTACAGTAAATTATTCAAAAAATAATTTTATACTGTCGCAAATTTTCATTGCGCCAGGGATTGCCTTTTCTATAGTAAATTATTCAAAAAATAATTTTCTACTTTCGCAAATTTTAATTACGCCAGGGATTGCCTTTTCTATAGTAAATTATTCAAAAAATAATTTTATACTGTCGCAAATTTTAAATACGCCAGGGATTGCCTTTTCTATAGTAAATTATTCAAAAAATAATTTTTTACTGTCGCAAGTTATAATTACGCCAGGGATTGCCTTTTCTATAGTAAACTTTTCAAAAAATAATTTTCTACTGTCGCAAATTTTAATTACGCCAGGGATTGCCTTTTCTATAGTAAATTATTCAAAAAATAATTTTCTACTGTCGCCCCAATTTTAATTACGCCAGGGATTGCCTTTTCTATAGTAAATTATTCAAAAAATAATTTTTTACTGTCGCAAATTTTATATATCCCAGGGATTGCCTTTTCTATAGTAAATTATTCAAAATATAATTTTATACTGTCGCAAATTTTAAATACGCCAGGGATTGCCTTTTCTATAGTAAAATATTCAAAAAATTATTTTCTACTGTCGCAAATTGTAATTACGCCAGGGATTGCCTTTTCTATAGTAAATTATTCAAAAAATAATTTTATACTGTCGCAAATTTTAAATACGCCAGGGATTGCCTTTTCTATAGTAAATTTTTCAAAAAATAATTTTTTACTATCGCAAGTTTTAATTACGCCAGGGATTGCCTTTTCTATAGTAAATTTTTCAAAAAATAATTTTCTACTGTTGCAAATTTTAATTACGCCAGGGATTGCCTTTTCTACAGTAAATTATTCAAAAAATAATTTTATACTGTCGCAAATTTTCATTGCGCCAGGGATTGCCTTTTCTATAGTAAATTATTCAAAAAATAATTTTCTACTTTCGCAAATTTTAATTACGCCAGGGATTGCCTTTTCTATAGTAAATTATTCAAAAAATAATTTTATACTGTCGCAAATTTTAAATACGCCAGGGATTGCCTTTTCTATAGTAAATTATTCAAAAAATAATTTTTTACTGTCGCAAGTTATAATTACGCCAGGGATTGCCTTTTCTATAGTAAACTTTTCAAAAAATAATTTTCTACTGTCGCAAATTTTAATTACGCCAGGGATTGCCTTTTCTATAGTAAATTATTCAAAAAATAATTTTCTACTGTCGCCAATTTTAATTACGCCAGGGATTGCCTTTTCTATAGTAAATTATTCAAAAAATAATTTTTTACTGTCGCAAATTTTATATATCCCAGGGATTGCCTTTTCTATAGTAAATTATTCAAAAAATAATTTTATACTGTCGCAAATTTTAAATACGCCAGGGATTGCCTTTTCTATAGTAAAATATTCAAAAAATTATTTTCTACTGTCGCAAATTGTAATTACGCCAGGGATTGCCTTTTCTATAGTAAATTATTCAAAAAATAATTTTATACTGTCGCAAATTTTAAATACGCCAGGGATTGCCTTTTCTATAGTAAATTTTTCAAAAAATAATTTTTTACTATCGCAAGTTTTAATTACGCCAGGGATTGCCTTTTCTATAGTAAATTTTTCAAAAAATAATTTTCTACTGTCGCAAATTTTAATTACGCCAGGGATTGCCATTTCTACAGTAAATTTTTCAAAATATTAATTTTTTACTGTCGAAAATTTTAACTACGCCAGGGATTGCCTTTTCTCTAGTAAATTATTCAAAAAATAATTTTTTACTGTTGCAAATTTTAATTGCGCCAGGGATTGCCTTTTCTATAGTAAATTATTCAAAAAATAATTTTTTACTCTCGCAAATTTCAATTTCCCCAGGTAAATTTTTCACAAATTAATTTTCTACTGTCGCAAATTTTAATTACGCCAGGGATTGCCTTTTCTATAGTAAATTATTCAAAAAATAATTTTCAACTGTCGCAAATTTTAATTGCGCCAGGGATTGCCTTTTCTATAGTAAACTTTTCAAAAAATAATTTTCTACTGTCGCAAATTTTAGTTACGCCAGGGATTGCCTTTTCTATAGTAAATTATTGAAAAAATAATTTTCTACTGTCGCAAATTTTAATTACGCCATGGATTGCCTTTTCTATAGTAAATTATTCAAAAAATAATTTTATACTGTCGCAAATTTTAATTGCGCCAGGGATTGCCTTTTCTATAGTAAATTATTCAAAAAATAATTTTTTACTGTCGCAAATTATAATTACGCCAGGGATTGCCTTTTCTATAGTAAATTATTCAAAAAACAATTTTTTACTGTCGCAAATTTTAATTACGCCAGGGATTGCCTTTTCTATAGTAAATTTTTCAAAAAATAATTTTCTACTGTCGCAAATTTTAATTACGCCAGGGATTGCCTTTTATATAGTAAATTATTCAAAAAATAATTTTCTACTGTTGCAAATTTTAATTACGCCAGGGATTGCCTTTTCTACAGTAAATTATTCAAAAAATAATTTTATTCTGTCGCAAATTTTCATTGCGCCAGGGATTGCCTTTTCTATAGTAAATTATTCAAAAAATAATTTTCTACTTTCGCAAATTTTAATTACGCCAGGGATTGCCTTTTCTATAGTAAATTATTCAAAAAATAATTTTATACTGTCGCAAATTTTAAATACGCCAGGGATTGCCTTTTCTATAGTAAATTATTCAAAAAATAATTTTTTACTGTCGCAAGTTATAATTACGCCAGGGATTGCCTTTTCTATAGTAAATTTTTCAAAAAATAATTTTCTACTCTCGCAAATTTTAATTACGCCAGGGATTGCCTTTTCTACAGTAAATTTTTCAAAATATTAATTTTTTACTGTCGAAAATTTTAATTACGCCAGGGATTGCCTTTTCTATAGTAAATTTTTCAAAAAATAATTTTTTACTATCGCAAGTTTTAATTGCGCCAGGGATTGCCTTTTCTATAGTAAATTATTCAAAAAATAATTTTTTACTATCGCAAGTTTAATTGCGCCAGGGATTGCCTTTTCTACAGTAAATTATTCAAAAAATAATTTTCTATTGTCGCAAATTGTAATTACGCCAGGGATTGCCTTTTCTATAGTATATTATTCAAAAAATTATTTTTTACTGTCGCAAATTTTAATTACGCCAGGGATTGCCTTTTCTATAGTAAATTTTTCAAAAAATATTTTTTTACTATCGCAAGTTTTAATTACGCCAGGGATTGCCTTTTCTATAGTAAATTTTTCAAAAAATAATTTTTTACTATCGCAAGTTTTAATTACGCCAGGGATTGCCTTTTCTATAGTAAATTATTCAAAAAATAATTTTTTACTATGGCAAGTTTTAATTGCGCCAGGGATTGCCTTTTCTACAGTAAATTATTCAAAAAATAATTTTCTACTGCCGCAAATTTTAATTACGCCAGGGATTGCCTTTTCTAGAGTAAATTTTTCAAAATATTAATTTTTTACTGTCGAAAATTTTAATTACGCCAGGGATTGCCTTTTCTATAGTAAATTTTTCAAAAAATAATTTTTTACTATCGCAAGTTTTAATTACGCCAGGGATTGCCTTTTCTATAGTAAATTTTTCAAAAAATAATTTTTTACTATCGCAAGTTTTAATTACGCCAGGGATTGCCTTTTCTATAGTAAATTATTCAAAAAATAATTTTTTACTATCGCAAGTTTTAATTACGCCAGGGATTGCCTTTTCTATAGTAAATTATTCAAAAAATAATTTTTTACTGTCGCAAATTTTAAATATCCCAGGGATTGCCTTTTCTATAGTAAATTATTCAAAAAAATAATTTTCAACTGTTGCAAATTTTAATTGCGCCAGGGATTGCCTTTTCTATAGTAAATTATTCAAAAAATAATTTTCTACTGTCGCAAATTTTAATTACGCCAGGTATTGCCTTTTCTATAGTAAATTATTCAAAAAATAATTTTTTACTGTCGCAAATTTTAAATATCCCAGGGATTGCCTTTTCTATAGTAAATTATTCAAAAAATAATTTTTTACTGTCGCAAATTTTAATTACGCCAGGGATTGCCTTTTCTATAGTAAATTATTCAAAAAATAATTTTTTACTGTCGCAAATTTTAATTACGCCAGGGATTGCCTTTTCTATAGTAAATTATTCAAAAAATAAATTTTTACTGTCGCAAATTTTAAATATCCCAGGGATTGCCTTTTCTATAGTAAATTATTCTAAAAATAATTTTCAACTGTCGCAAATTTTAATTACGCCAAGGATTGCCTTTTCTATAGTAAATTATTCAAAAATTAATTTTTTACTGTCGCAAATTTTAATTAAGCCAGGGATTGCCTTTTCTATAGTAAATTATTCAAAAAATAATTTTTTACTGTCGCAAATTTTAATTACGCCAGGGATTGCCTTTTCTATAGTAAATTATTCAAAAAATAATTTTTTACTCTCGCAAATTTCAATTACGCCAGGGATTGCCTTTTCTATAGTAAATTATTCAAAAAATAATTTTCTACTGTCGCAAATTTTAATTGCGCCAGGGATTGCCTTTTCTATAGTAAATTATTCAAAAAATCATTTTCTACTGTTGCAAATTTTAATTACGCCAGGGATTGCCTTTTCTATAGTAAATTATTCAAAAAATAATTTTTTACTGTGGCAAATTTCAATTTCGCCAAGTAAATTTTTCACAAATTAATTTTCAACTGTCGCAAATTTTAATTACGCCAGGGATTGCCTTTTCTATAGTAAATTATTCAAAAAATAATTTTATACTGTCGCAAATTTTAAATACGCCAGGGATTGCCTTTTCTATAGTAAATTATTCAAAAAATAATTTTTTACTGTGGCAAATTTCAATTTCGCCAGGTAAATTTTTCACAAATTAATTTTCAACTGTCGCAAATTTTAATTACGCCAGGGATTGCCTTTTCTATAGTAAATTATTCAAAAAATAATTTTATACTTTCGCAAATTTTAAATACGCCAGGGATTGCCTTTTCTATAGTAAATTATTCAAAAAATGATTTTCTACTGTCGCAAATTTTAATTACGCCAGGGATTGCCTTTTCTATAGTAAATTATTCAAAAAATAATTTTTTACTATCGCAAGTTTTAATTGCGCCAGGGATTGCCTTTTCTATAGTAAATTATTCAAAAAATAATTTTCTACTGTCGCAAATTTTAGTTGCGCCAGGGATTGCCTTTTCTATAGTAAATTATTCAAAAAATAATTTTATACTGTCGCAAATTTTAAATACGCCAGGGATTGCCTTTTCTATAGTAAATTATTCAAAAAATAATTTTCTACTGTCGCAAATTTTAATTACGCCAGGGATTGCCTTTTCTATAGTAAATTATTCAAAAAATGATTTTCTACTGTCGCAAATTTTAATTACGCCAGGGATTGCCTTTTCTATAGTAAATTATTCAAAAAATAATTTTTTACTATCGCAAGTTTTAATTGCGCCAGGGATTGCCTTTTCTATAGTAAATTATTCAAAAAATAATTTTCTACTGTCGCAAATTTTAATTGCGCCAGGGATTGCCTTTTCTATAGTAAATTATTCAAAAAATAATTTTATACTGTCGCAAATTTTAAATACGCCAGGGATTGCCTTTTCTATAGTAAATTATTCAAAAAATAATTTTCTACTGTCGCAAATTTTAATTACGCCAGGGATTGCCTTTTCTATAGTAAATTATTCAAAAAATATTTTTCTACTGTCGCAAATTTTAATTACGCCAGAAATTGCCTTTTCTATAGTAAATTATTCAAAAAATAATTTTCTACTGTCGCAAATTTTAATTACGCCAGGGATTGCCTTTTCTATAGTAAATTATTCAAAAAATAATTTTTTACTATCGCAAGTTTTAATTGCGCCAGGGATTGCCTTTTCTATAGTAAATTATTCAAAAAATAATTTTCTACTGTCGCAAATTTTAATGGCGCCAGGGTTTGCCTTTTCTATAGTAAATTATTCAAAAAATAATTTTATACTGTCGCAAATTTAAATACGCCAGGGATTGCCTTTTCTATAGTAAATTATTCAAAAAATAATTTTCTACTGTCGCAAATTTTAATTACGCCAGGGATTGCCTTTTCTATAGTAAATTATTCAAAAAATAATTTTTTACTGTCGCAAATTTTAATTGCGCCAGGGATTGCCTTTTCTATAGTAAATTATTCAAAAAATAATTTTTTACTCTCGCAAATTTCAATTTCGCCAGGTAAATTTTTCACAAATTAATTTTCTACTGTCGCAAATTTTAATTACGCCAGGGATTGCCTTTTCTATAGTAAATTATTCAAAAAATAATTTTCTACTGTCGCAAATTTTAATTACGCCAGGGATTGCCTTTTCTATAGTAAATTATTCAAAAAATATTTTTTTACTGTCGCAAATTTTAATTACGCGAGGTAAATTTTTCACAAATTAATTTTCTACTGTCGCAAATTGTAATTACGCCAGGGATTGCCTTTTCTATAGTAAATTATTCAAAAAATAATTTTATACTGTCGCAAATTTTAAATACGCCAGGGATTGCCTTTTCTATAGTAAATTTTTCAAAAAATAATTTTTTACTATCGCAAGTTTTAATTACGCCAGGGATTGCCTTTTCTATAGTAAATTTTTCAAAAAATAATTTTCTACTGTCGCAAATTTTAATTACGCCAGGGATTGCCTTTTCTACAGTAAATTTTCCAAAATATTAATTTTTTACTGTCGAAAATTTTAATTACGCCAGGGATTGCCTTTTCTATAGTAAATTTTTCAAAAAATAATTTTTTACTATCGCAAGTTTTAATTGCGCCAGGGATTGCCTTTTCTATAGTAAATTATTCAAAAAATAATTTTTTACTATCGCAAGTTTAATTGCGCGAGGTAAATTTTTCACAAATTAATTTTCTACTGTCGCAAATTGTAATTACGCCAGGGATTGCCTTTTCTATAGTAAATTATTCAAAAAATAATTTTTTACTCTCGCAAATTTTAATTACGCCAGGGATTGCCTTTTCTATAGTAAATTATTCAAAAAATAATTTTTTACTGTCGCAAATTTTAATTGCGCCAGGGATTGCCTTTTCTATAGTAAATTATTCAAAAAATAATTTTTTACTCTCGCAAATTTCAATTTCGCCAGGTAAATTTTTCACAAATTAATTTTCTACTGTCGCAAATTTTAATTACGCCAGGGATTGCCTTTTCTATAGTAAATTATTCAAAAAATAATTTTCTACTGTCGCAAATTTTAATTACGCCAGGGATTGCCTTTTCTATAGTAAATTATTCAAAAAATATTTTTTTACTGTCGCAAATTTTAATTACGCGAGGTAAATTTTTCACAAATTAATTTTCTACTGTCGCAAATTGTAATTACGCCAGGGATTGCCTTTTCTATAGTAAATTATTCAAAAAATAATTTTATACTGTCGCAAATTTTAAATACGCCAGGGATTGCCTTTTCTATAGTAAATTTTTCAAAAAATAATTTTTTACTATCGCAAGTTTTAATTACGCCAGGGATTGCCTTTTCTATAGTAAATTTTTCAAAAAATAATTTTCTACTGTCGCAAATTTTAATTACGCCAGGGATTGCCTTTTCTACAGTAAATTTTTCAAAATATTATTTTTTACTGTCGAAAATTTTAATTACGCCAGGGATTGCCTTTTCTATAGTAAATTTTTCAAAAAATAATTTTTTACTATCGCAAGTTTTAATTGCGCCAGGGATTGCCTTTTCTATAGTAAATTATTCAAAAAATAATTTTTTACTATCGCAAGTTTAATTGCGCCAGGGATTGCCTTTTCTACAGTAAATTTTTCAAAAAATAATTTTTTACTATCGCAAGTTTTAATTACGCCAGGGATTGCCTTTTCTATAGTAAATTTTTCAAAAAATAATTTTCTACTGTCGCAAATTTTAATTACGCCAGGGATTGCCTTTTCTAGAGTAAATTTTTCAAAATATTAATTTTTTACTGTCGAAAATTTTAATTACGCCAGGGATTGCCTTTTCTATAGTAAATTTTTCAAAAAATAATTTTTTACTATCGCAAGTTTTAATTACGCCAGGGATTGCCTTTTCTATAGTAAATTTTTCAAAAAATAATTTTTTACTATCGCAAGTTTTAATTACGCCAGGGATTGCCTTTTCTATAGTAAATTATTCAAAAAATAATTTTTTACTATCGCAAGTTTTAATTACGCCAGGGATTGCCTTTTCTATAGTAAATTATTCAAAAAATAATTTTTTACTGTCGCAAATTTTAAATATCCCAGGGATTGCCTTTTCTATAGTAAATTATTCAAAAAAATAATTTTCAACTGTTGCAAATTTTAATTGCGCCAGGGATTGCCTTTTCTATAGTAAATTATTCAAAAAATAATTTTCTACTGTCGCAAATTTTAATTACGCCAGGTATTGCCTTTTCTATAATAAATTATTCAAAAAATAATTTTTTACTGTCGCAAATTTTAAATATCCCAGGGATTGCCCTTTTCTATAGTAAATTATTCAAAAAATAATTTTTTACTGTCGCAAATTTTAATTACGCCAGGGATTGCCTTTTCTATAGTAAATTATTCAAAAAATAATTTTTTACTGTCGCAAATTTTAAATATCCCAGGGATTGCCTTTTCTATAGTAAATTATTCAAAAAATAATTTTTTACTGTCGCAAATTTTAATTACGCCAGGGATTGCCTTTTCTATAGTAAATTATTCAAAAAATAAATTTTTACTGTCGCAAATTTTAAATATCCCAGGGATTGCCTTTTCTATAGTAAATTATTCTAAAAATAATTTTCAACTGTCGCAAATTTTAATTACGCCAGGGATTGCCTTTTCTATAGTAAATTATTCAAAAAATAATTTTTTACTGTCGCAAATTTTAATTAAGCCAGGGATTGCCTTTTCTATAGTAAATTATTCAAAAAATAATTTTTTACTGTCGCAAATTTTAATTACGCCAGGGATTGCCTTTTCTATAGTAAATTATTCAAAAAATAATTTTTTACTCTCGCAAATTTCAATTACGCCAGGGATTGCCTTTTCTATAGTAAATTATTCAAAAAATAATTTTCTACTGTCGCAAATTTTAATTGCGCCAGGGATTGCCTTTTCTATAGTAAATTATTCAAAAAATCATTTTCTACTGTTGCAAATTTTAATTACGCCAGGGATTGCCTTTTCTATAGTAAATTATTCAAAAAATAATTTTTTACTGTGGCAAATTTCAATTTCGCCAAGTAAATTTTTCACAAATTAATTTTCAACTGTCGCAAATTTTAATTACGCCAGGGATTGCCTTTTCTATAGTAAATTATTCAAAAATAATTTTATACTGTCGCAAATTTTAAATACGCCAGGGATTGCCTTTTCTATAGTAAATTATTCAAAAAATAATTTTTTACTGTGGCAAATTCCAATTTCGCCAGGTAAATTTTTCACAAATTAATTTTCAACTGTCGCAAATTTTAATTACGCCAGGGATTGCCTTTTCTATAGTAAATTATTCAAAAAATAATTTTATACTGTCGCAAATATTAAATACGCCAGGGATTGCCTTTTCTATAGTAAATTATTCAAAAAATGATTTTCTACTGTCGCAAATTTTAATTACGCCAGTGATTGCCTTTTCTATAGTAAATTATTCAAAAAATAATTTTTTACTATCGCAAGTTTTAATTGCGCCAGGGATTGCCTTTTCTATAGTAAATTATTCAAAAAATAATTTTCTACTGTCGCAAATTTTAATTGCGCCAGGGATTGCCTTTTCTATAGTAAATTATTCAAAAAATAATTTTATACTGTCGCAAATTTTAAATACGCCAGGGATTGCCTTTTCTATAGTAAATTATTCAAAAAATAATTTTCTACTGTCGCAAATTTTAATTACGCCAGGGATTGCCTTTTCTATAGTAAATTATTCAAAAAATAATTTTCTACTGTCGCAAATTTTAATTACGCCAGGGATTGCCTTTTCTATAGTAAATTATTCAAAAAATAATTTTATACTGTCGCAAATTTTAATTACGCCAGGGATTGCCTTTTCTATAGTAAATTATTCAAAAAATAATTTTCAACTGTCGCAAATTTTAATTACGCCAGGGATTGCCTTTTCTATAGTAAATTATTCAAAAAATAATTTTTTACTGTCGCAAATTTTAATTACGCCAGGGATTGCCTTTTCTATAGTAAATTTTTCAAAAAATAATTTTCAACTGTCGCAAATTTTAATTACGCCAGGGATTGCCTTTTCTATAGTAAATTATTCAAAAAATAATTTTTTACTGTCGCAAATTTTAATTACGCCAGTGATTGCCTTTTCTATAGTAAATTTTTCAAAAAATAATTTTCTACTGTCGCAAATTGTAATTACACCAGGGATTGCCTTTTCTATAGTAAATTATTCAAAAAATAATTTTCTACTGTCGCAAATTTTAATTGCGCCAGGGATTGCCTTTTCTATAGAAAACTTTTCAAAAAATAATTTTATACTGTCGCAAATTTTAATTACGCCAGGGATTGCCTTTTCTATAGTAAATTATTAAAAAAATAATTTTCTACTGTCGCAAATTTTAATTACGCCAGGGATTGCCTTTTCTATAGTAAATTATTCAAAAAATATTTTTTTACTGTCGCAAATTTTAATTACGCGAGGTAAATTTTTCACAAATTAATTTTCTACTGTCGCAAATTGTAATTACGCCAGGGATTGCCTTTTCTATAGTAAATTATTCAAAAAATAATTTTTTACTCTCGCAAATTTTAATTACGCCAGGGATTGCCTTTTCTATAGTAAATTATTCAAAAAATAATTTTTTACTGTCGCAAATTTTAATTGCGCCAGGGATTGCCTTTTCTATAGTAAATTATTCAAAAAATAATTTTTACTCTCGCAAATTTCAATTTCGCCAGGTAAATTTTTCACAAATTAATTTTCTACTGTCGCAAATTTTAATTACGCCAGGGATTGCCTTTTCTATAGTAAATTATTCAAAAATAATTTTCTACTGTCGCAAATTTTAAATACGCCAGGGATTGCCTTTTCTATAGTAAATTTTTCAAAAAATAATTTTTTAATATCGCAAGTTTTAATTACGCCAGGGATTGCCTTTTCTATAGTAAATTTTTCAAAAAATAATTTTCTACTGTCGCAAATTTTAATTACGCCAGGGATTGCCTTTTCTACAGTAAATTTTTCAAAATATTAATTTTTTACTGTCGAAAATTTTAATTACGCCAGGGATTGCCTTTTCTATAGTAAATTTTTCAAAAAATAATTTTTTACCATCGCAAGTTTTAATTGCGCCAGGGATTGCCTTTTCTATAGTAAATTATTCAAAAAATAATTTTTTACTATCGCAAGTTTAATTGCGCGAGGTAAATTTTTCACAAATTAATTTTCTACTGTCGCAAATTGTAATTACGCCAGGGATTGCCTTTTCTATAGTAAATTATTCAAAAAATAATTTTTTACTCTCGCAAATTTTAATTACGCCAGGGATTGCCTTTTCTATAGTAAATTATTCAAAAAATAATTTTTTACTGTCGCAAATTTTAATTGCGCCAGGGATTGCCTTTTCTATAGTAAATTATTCAAAAGATAATTTTTTACTCTCGCAAATTTCAATTTCGCCAGGTAAATTTTTCACAAATTAATTTTCTACTGTCGCAAATTTTAATTACGCCAGGGATTGCCTTTTCTATAGTAAATTTTTCACAAATTAATTTTCTACTGTCGCAAATTTTAATTACGCCAGGGATTGCCTTTTCTATAGTAAATTATTCAAAAAATATTTTTTTACTGTCGCAAATTTTAATTACGCGAGGTAAATTTTTCACAAATTAATTTTCTACTGTCGCAAATTGTAATTACGCCAGGGATTGCCTTTTCTATAGTAAATTATTCAAAAAATAATTTTATACTGTCGCAAATTTTAAATACGCCAGGGATTGCCTTTTCTATAGTAAATTTTTCAAAAAATAATTTTTTACTATCGCAAGTTTTAATTACGCCAGGGATTGCCTTTTCTATAGTAAATTTTTCAAAAATAATTTTCTACTGTCGCAAATTTTAATTACGCCAGGGATTGCCTTTTCTACAGTAAATTTTTCAAAATATTATTTTTTACTGTCGAAAATTTTAATTACGCCAGGGATTGCCTTTTCTATAGTAAATTTTTCAAAAAATAATTTTTTACTATCGCAAGTTTTAATTGCGCCAGGGATTGCCTTTTCTATAGTAAATTATTCAAAAAATAATTTTTTACTATCGCAAGTTTAATTGCGCCAGGGATTGCCTTTTCTACAGTAAATTTTTCAAAAAATAATTTTTTACTATCGCAAGTTTTAATTACGCCAGGGATTGCCTTTTCTATAGTAAATTTTTCAAAAAATAATTTTCTACTGTCGCAAATTTTAATTACGCCAGGGATTGCCTTTTCTAGAGTAAATTTTTCAAAATATTAATTTTTTACTGTCGAAAATTTTAATTACGCCAGGGATTGCCTTTTCTATAGTAAATTTTTCAAAAAATAATTTTTTACTATCGCAAGTTTTAATTACGCCAGGGATTGCCTTTTCTATAGTAAATTTTTCAAAAAATAATTTTTTACTATCGCAAGTTTTAATTACGCCAGGGATTGCCTTTTCTATAGTAAATTATTCAAAAAATAATTTTTTACTATCGCAAGTTTTAATTACGCCAGGGATTGCCTTTTCTATAGTAAATTATTCAAAAAATAATTTTTTACTGTCGCAAATTTTAAATATCCCAGGGATTGCCTTTTCTATAGTAAATTATTCAAAAAAATAATTTTCAACTGTTGCAAATTTTAATTGCGCCAGGGATTGCCTTTTCTATAGTAAATTATTCAAAAAATAATTTTCTACTGTCGCAAATTTTAATTACGCCAGGTATTGCCTTTTCTATAATAAATTATTCAAAAAATAATTTTTTACTGTCGCAAATTTTAAATATCCCAGGGATTGCCTTTTCTATAGTAAATTATTCAAAAAATAATTTTTTACTGTCGCAAATTTTAATTACGCCAGGGATTGCCTTTTCTATAGTAAATTATTCAAAAAATAATTTTTTACTGTCGCAAATTTTAAATATCCCAGGGATTGCCTTTTCTATAGTAAATTATTCAAAAAATAATTTTTTACTGTCGCAAATTTTAATTACGCCAGGGATTGCCTTTTCTATAGTAAATTATTCAAAAAATAAATTTTTACTGTCGCAAATTTTAAATATCCCAGGGATTGCCTTTTCTATAGTAAATTATTCTAAAAATAATTTTCAACTGTCGCAAATTTTAATTACGCCAGGGATTGCCTTTTCTATAGTAAATTATTCAAAAAATAATTTTTTACTGTCGCAAATTTTAATTAAGCCAGGGATTGCCTTTTCTATAGTAAATTATTCAAAAAATAATTTTTTACTGTCGCAAATTTTAATTACGCCAGGGATTGCCTTTTCTATAGTAAATTATTCAAAAAATAATTTTTTACTCTCGCAAATTTCAATTACGCCAGGGATTGCCTTTTCTATAGTAAATTATTCAAAAAATAATTTTCTACTGTCGCAAATTTTAATTGCGCCAGGGATTGCCTTTTCTATAGTAAATTATTCAAAAAATCATTTTCTACTGTTGCAAATTTTAATTACGCCAGGGATTGCCTTTTCTATAGTAAATTATTCAAAAAATAATTTTTTACTGTGGCAAATTTCAATTTCGCCAAGTAAATTTTTCACAAATTAATTTTCAACTGTCGCAAATTTTAATTACGCCAGGGATTGCCTTTTCTATAGTAAATTATTCAAAAAATAATTTTATACTGTCGCAAATTTTAAATACGCCAGGGATTGCCTTTTCTATAGTAAATTATTCAAAAAATAATTTTTTACTGTGGCAAATTCCAATTTCGCCAGGTAAATTTTTCACAAATTAATTTTCAACTGTCGCAAATTTTAATTACGCCAGGGATTGCCTTTTCTATAGTAAATTATTCAAAAAATAATTTTATACTGTCGCAAATATTAAATACGCCAGGGATTGCCTTTTCTATAGTAAATTATTCAAAAAATGATTTTCTACTGTCGCAAATTTTAATTACGCCAGTGATTGCCTTTTCTATAGTAAATTATTCAAAAAATAATTTTTTACTATCGCAAGTTTTAATTGCGCCAGGGATTGCCTTTTCTATAGTAAATTATTCAAAAAATAATTTTCTACTGTCGCAAATTTTAATTGCGCCAGGGATTGCCTTTTCTATAGTAAATTATTCAAAAAATAATTTTATACTGTCGCAAATTTTAAATACGCCAGGGATTGCCTTTTCTATAGTAAATTATTCAAAAAATAATTTTCTACTGTCGCAAATTTTAATTACGCCAGGGATTGCCTTTTCTATAGTAAATTATTCAAAAAATAATTTTCTACTGTCGCAAATTTTAATTACGCCAGGGATTGCCTTTTCTATAGTAAATTATTCAAAAAATAATTTTATACTGTCGCAAATTTTAATTACGCCAGGGATTGCCTTTTCTATAGTAAATTATTCAAAAAATAATTTTCAACTGTCGCAAATTTTAATTACGCCAGGGATTGCCTTTTCTATAGTAAATTATTCAAAAAATAATTTTTTACTGTCGCAAATTTTAATTACGCCAGGGATTGCCTTTTCTATAGTAAATTTTTCAAAAAATAATTTTCAACTGTCGCAAATTTTAATTACGCCAGGGATTGCCTTTTCTATAGTAAATTATTCAAAAAATAATTTTTTACTGTCGCAAATTTTAATTACGCCAGTGATTGCCTTTTCTATAGTAAATTTTTCAAAAAATAATTTTCTACTGTCGCAAATTGTAATTACACCAGGGATTGCCTTTTCTATAGTAAATTATTCAAAAAATAATTTTCTACTGTCGCAAATTTTAATTGCGCCAGGGATTGCCTTTTCTATAGAAAACTTTTCAAAAAATAATTTTATACTGTCGCAAATTTTAATTACGCCAGGGATTGCCTTTTCTATAGTAAATTATTAAAAAAATAATTTTCTACTGTCGCAAATTTTAATTACGCCAGGGATTGCCTTTTCTATAGTAAATTATTCAAAAAATATTATTTTACTGTCGCAAATTTTAATTACGCGAGGTAAATTTTTCACAAATTAATTTTCTACTGTCGCAAATTGTAATTACGCCAGGGATTGCCTTTTCTATAGTAAATTATTCAAAAAATAATTTTTTACTCTCGCAAATTTTAATTACGCCAGGGATTGCCTTTTCTATAGTAAATTATTCAAAAAATAATTTTTTACTGTCGCAAATTTTAATTGCGCCAGGGATTGCCTTTTCTATAGTAAATTATTCAAAAAATAATTTTTTACTCTCGCAAATTTCAATTTCGCCAGGTAAATTTTTCACAAATTAATTTTCTACTGTCGCAAATTTTAATTACGCCAGGGATTGCCTTTTCTATAGTAAATTATTCAAAAAATAATTTTCTACTGTCGCAAATTTTAAATACGCCAGGGATTGCCTTTTCTATAGTAAATTTTTCAAAAAATAATTTTTTAATATCGCAAGTTTTAATTACGCCAGAGATTGCCTTTTCTATAGTAAATTTTTCAAAAAATAATTTTCTACTGTCGCAAATTTTAATTACGCCAGGGATTGCCTTTTCTACAGTAAATTTTTCAAAATATTAATTTTTTACTGTCGAAAATTTTAATTACGCCAGGGATTGCCTTTTCTATAGTAAATTTTTCAAAAAATAATTTTTTACCATCGCAAGTTTTAATTGCGCCAGGGATTGCCTTTTCTATAGTAAATTATTCAAAAAATAATTTTTTACTATCGCAAGTTTAATTGCGCGAGGTAAATTTTTCACAAATTAATTTTCTACTGTCGCAAATTGTAATTACGCCAGGGATTGCCTTTTCTATAGTAAATTATTCAAAAAATAATTTTTTACTCTCGCAAATTTTAATTACGCCAGGGATTGCCTTTTCTATAGTAAATTATTCAAAAAATAATTTTTTACTGTCGCAAATTTTAATTGCGCCAGGGATTGCCTTTTCTATAGTAAATTATTCAAAAGATAATTTTTTACTCTCGCAAATTTCAATTTCGCCAGGTAAATTTTTCACAAATTAATTTTCTACTGTCGCAAATTTTAATTACGCCAGGGATTGCCTTTTCTATAGTAAATTATTCAAAAAATAATTTTCTACTGTCGCAAATTTTAATTACGCCAGGGATTGCCTTTTCTATAGTAAATTATTCAAAAAATATTTTTTTACTGTCGCAAATTTTAATTACGCGAGGTAAATTTTTCACAAATTAATTTTCTACTGTCGCAAATTGTAATTACGCCAGGGATTGCCATTTCTATAGTAAATTATTCAAAAAATAATTTTATACTGTCGCAAATTTTAAATACGCCAGGGATTGCCTTTTCTATAGTAAATTTTTCAAAAAATAATTTTTTACTATCGCAAGTTTTAATTACGCCAGGGATTGCCTTTTCTATAGTAAATTTTTCAAAAAATAATTTTCTACTGTCGCAAATTTTAATTACGCCAGGGATTGCCTTTTCTACAGTAAATCTTTCAAAATATTATTTTTTACTGTCGAAAATTTTAATTACGCCAGGGATTGCCTTTTCTATAGTAAATTTTTCAAAAAATAATTTTTTACTATCACAAGTTTTAATTGCGCCAGGGATTGCCTTTTCTATAGTAAATTATTCAAAAAATAATTTTTTACTATCGCAAGTTTAATTGCGCCAGGGATTGCCTTTTCTACAGTAAATTTTTCAAAAAATAATTTTTTACTATCGCAAGTTTTAATTACGCCAGGGATTGCGTTTTCTATAGTAAATTTTTCAAAAAATAATTTTCTACTGTCGCAAATTTTAATTACGCCAGGGATTGCCTTTTCTAGAGTAAATTTTTCAAAATATTAATTTTTTACTGTCGAAAATTTTAATTACGCCAGGGATTGCCTTTTCTATAGTAAATTTTTCAAAAAATAATTTTTACTATCGCAAGTTTTAATTACGCCAGGGATTGCCTTTTCTATAGTAAATTTTTCAAAAAATATTTTTTTACTATCGCAAGTTTTAATTACGCCAGGGATTGCCTTTTCTATAGTAAATTATTCAAAAAAAATTTTTTACTATCGCAAGTTTTAATTACGCCAGGGATTGCCTTTTCTATAGTAAATTATTCAAAAAATAATTTTTTACTGTCGCAAATCTTAAATATCCCAGGGATTGCCTTTTCTATAGTAAATTATTCAAAAAAATAATTTTCAACTGTTGCAAATTTTAATTGCGCCAGGGATTGCCTTTTCTATAGTAAATTATTCAAAAAATAATTTTCTACTGTCGCAAATGTTAATTACGCCAGGTATTGCCTTTTCTATAGTAAATTATTCAAAAAATAATTTTTTACTGTCGCAAATTTTAAATATCCCAGGGATTGCCTTTTCTATAGTAAATTATTCAAAAAATAATTTTTTACTGTCGCAAATTTTAATTACGCCAGGGATTGCCTTTTCTATAGTAAATTATTCAAAAAATAATTTTTTACTGTCGCAAATTTTAATTACGCCAGGGATTGCCTTTTCTATAGTAAATTATTCAAAAAATAAATTTTTACTGTCGCAAATTTTAAATATCCCAGGGATTGCCTTTTCTATAGTAAATTATTCTAAAAATAATTTTCAACTGTCGCAAATTTTAATTACGCCAGGGATTGCCTTTTCTATAGTAAATTATTCAAAAAATAATTTTTTACTGTCGCAAATTTTAATTAAGCCAGGGATTGCCTTTTCTATAGTAAATTATTCAAAAAATAATTTTTTACTGTCGCAAATTTTAATTACGCCAGGGATTGCCTTTTCTATAGTAAATTATTCAAAAAATAATTTTTTACTCTCGCAAATTTCAATTACGCCAGGGATTGCCTTTTCTATAGTAAATTATTCAAAAAATAATTTTCTACTGTCGCAAATTTTAATTGCGCCAGGGATTGCCTTTTCTATAGTAAATTATTCAAAAAATAATTTTCTACTGTTGCAAATTTTAATTACGCCAGGGATTGCCTTTTCTATAGTAAATTATTCAAAAAATAATTTTTTACTGTGGCAAATTTCAATTTCGCCAGGTAAATTTTTCACAAATTAATTTTCAACTGTCGCAAATTTTAATTACGCCAGGGATTGCCTTTTCTATAGTAAATTATTCAAAAAATAATTTTATACTGTCGCAAATTTTAAATACGCCAGGGATTGCCTTTTCTATAGTAAATTATTCAAAAAATAATTTTTTACTGTGGCAAATTTCAATTTCGCCAGGTAAATTTTTCACAAATTAATTTTCAACTGTCGCAAATTTTAATTACGCCAGGGATTGCCTTTTCTATAGTAAATTATTCAAAAAATAATTTTATACTGTCGCAAATTTTAAATACGCCAGGGATTGCCTTTTCTATAGTAAATTATTCAAAAAATAATTTTCTACTGTCGCAAATTTTAATTACGCCAGGGATTGCCTTTTCTATAGTAAATTATTCAAAAAATAATTTTTTACTATCGCAAGTTTTAATTGCGCCAGGGATTGCCTTTTCTATAGTAAATTATTCAAAAAATAATTTTCTACTGTCGCAAATTTTAATTGCGGCAGGGATTGCCTTTTCTATAGTAAATTATTCAAAAAATAATTTTATACTGTCGCAAATTTTAAATACGCCAGGGATTGCCTTTTCTATAGTAAATTATTCAAAAAATAATTTTCTACTGTCGCAAATTTTAAATACGCCAGGGATTGCCTTTTCTATAGTAAATTATTCAAAAAATAATTTTCTACTGTCGCAAATTTTAATTACGCCAGGGATTGCCTTTTCTATAGTAAATTATTCAAAAAATAATTTTCTACTGTCGCAAATTTTAATTACGCCAGGGATTGCCTTTTCTATACTAAATTATTCAAAAAATAATTTTCAACTGTCGCAAATTTTAATTACGCCAGGGATTGCCTTTTCTATAGTAAATTATTCAAAAAATAATTTTTTACTGTCGCAAATTTTAATTACGCCAGGGATTGCCTTTTCTATAGTAAATTTTTCAAAAAATAATTTTCTACTGTCGCAAATTGTAATTACGCCAGGGATTGCCTTTTCTATAGTAAATTATTCAAAAAATAATTTTCTACTGTCGCAAATTTTAATTGCGCCAGGGATTGCCTTTTCTATAGAAAACTTTTCAAAAAATAATTTTATACTGTCGCAAATTTTAATTACGCCAGGGATTACCATTTCTATAGTAAATTATTCAAAAAATAATTTTCTACTGTCGCAAATTTTAATTACGCCAGGGATTGCCTTTTCTATAGTAAATTATTCAAAAAATATTTTTTTACTGTCGCAAATTTTAATTACGCGAGGTAAATTTTTCACAAATTAATTTTCTACTGTCGCAAATTGTAATTACGCCAGGGATTGCCTTTTCTATAGTAAATTATTCAAAAAATAATTTTTTACTCTCGCAAATTTTAATTACGCCAGGGATTGCCTTTTCTATAGTAAATTATTCAAAAATTAATTTTTTACTGTCGCAAATTTTAATTGCGCCAGGGATTGCCTTTTCTATAGTAAATTATTCAAAAAATAATTTTTTACTCTAGCAAATTTCAATTTCGCCAGGTAAATTTTTCACAAATTAATTTTCTACTGTCGCAAATTTTAATTACGCCAGGGATTGCCTTTTCTATAGTATATTATTCAAAAAATAATTTTCAACTGTCGCAAATTTTAATTGCGCCAGGGATTGCCTTTTCTATAGTAAACTTTTCAAAAAATAATTTTCTACTGTCGCAAATTTTAATTACGCCAGGGATTGCCTTTTCTATAGTAAATTATTCAAAAAATAATTTTCTACTGTCGCAAATTTTAATTACGCCAGGGATTGCCTTTTCTATAGTAAATTATTCAAAAAATAATTTTCTACTGTCGCAAATTTTAATTACGCCAGGGATTGCCTTTTCTATAGTAAATTATTCAAAAAATAATTTTCTACTGTCGCAAATTTTAATTACGCCAGGGATTGCCTTTTCTATAGTAAATTATTCAAAAAATAATTTTCAACTGTCGCAAATTTTAAATATCCCAGGGATTGCCTTTTCTATAGTAAATTATTCAAAAAATAATTTTCACCTGTCGCAAATTTTAATTACGTCAGGGATTGCCTTTTCTATAGTAAATTATTCAAAAAATAATTTTTTACTGTCGCAAATTTTAAGTGCGCCAGGGATTGCCTTTTCTATAGTAAATTTTTCAAAAAATAATTTTATACTGTCGCAAATTTTAAATACGCCAGGGATTGCCTTTTCTATAGTAAATTATTCAAAAAATAATTTTCGTCTGTCGCAAATTTTAATTACGCCAGGGATTGCCCTTTCTATAGTAAATTATTCAAAAAATAATTTTTTACTATCGCAAGTTTTAATTGCGCCAGGGATTGCCTTTTCTATAGTAAATTATTCAAAAAATAATTTTCTACTGTCGCAAATTTTAATTACGCCAGGGATTGCCTTTTCTATAGTAAATTATTCAAAAAATAATTTTCTACTGTCGCAAATATTAATTACGCCAGGGATTGCCTTTTCTATAGTAAATTATTCAAAAAATAATTTTTTACTGTCGCAAATTTTAATTGCGCTAGGGATTGCCTTTTCTATAGCAAATTATTCAAAAAATAATTTTATACTGTCGCAAATTTTAATTACGTCAGGGATTGCCTTTTCTATAGTAAATTATTCAAAAAATAATTTTTTACTATCGCAAATTTTAAGTGCGCCAGGGATTGCCTTTTCTATAGTAAATTTTTCAAAAAATAATTTTATACTGTCGCAAATTTTAAATACGCCAGGGATTGCCTTTTCTATAGTAAATTATTCACAAATTAATTTTCTACTGTCGCAAATTTTAATTACGCCAGGGATTGCCTTTTCTATAGTAAATTATTCAAAAAATAATTTTCAACTGTCGCAAATTTTAATTGCGCCAGGGATTGCCTTTTCTATAGTAAACTTTTCAAAAAATAATTTTCTACTATCGCAAATTTTAATTACGCCAGGGATTGCCTTTTCTATAGTAAATTATTCAAAAAATAATTTTCTACTGTCGCAAATTTTAATTACGCCAGGGATTGCCTTTTCTATAGTAAATCATTCAAAAAATAATTTTCAACTGTCGCAAATTTTAATTGCGCCAGGGATTGCCTTTTCTATAGTAAACTTTTCAAAAAATAATTTTCTACTGTCGCAAGTTTTAATTACGCCAGGGATTGCCTTTTCTATAGTAAATTATTCAAAAAATAATTTTCTACTGTCGCAAATTTTAATTACGCCAGGGATTGCCTTTTCTATAGTAAATTATTCAAAAAATAATTTTCAACTGTCGCAAATTTTAAGTGCGCCAGCGATTGCCTTTTCTACAGTAAATTATTCAAAAAATAATTTTTTACTGTCGCAAATTTTAATTGCGCCAGGGATTGCCTTTTCTATAGTAAATTATTCAAAAAATAATTTTCTACTGTCGCAAATTTTAATTACGCCAGGGATTGCCTTTTCTATAGTAAATTATTCAAAAAATAATTTTATACTGTCGCAAATTTTAAATACGCCAGGGATTGCCTTTTCTATAGTAAATTATTCACAAATTAATTTTCTACTGTCGCAAATTTTAATTGCGCCAGGGATTGCCTTTTCTATAGTAAATTATTCAAAAAATAATTTTCTACTGTCGCAAATTTTAATTACGCCAGGGATTGCCTTTTCTATAGTAAATTATTCAAAAAATAATTTTATACTGTCGCAAATTTTAAATACGCCAGGGATTGCCTTTTCTATAGTAAATTTTTCAAAAAATAATTTTATACTGTCGCAAATTTTAAATACGCCAGGGATTGCCTTTTCTATAGTAAATTATTCAAAAAATAATTTTCGTCTGTCGCAAATTTTAATTACGCCAGGGATTGCCCTTTCTATAGTAAATTATTCAAAAAATAATTTTTTACTATCGCAAGTTTTAATTGCGCCAGGGATTGCCTTTTCTATAGTAAATTATTCAAAAAATAATTTTCTACTGTCGCAAATTTTAATTACGCCAGGGATTGCCTTTTCTATAGTAAATTATTCAAAAAATAATTTTCTACTGTCGCAAATATTAATTACGCCAGGGATTGCCTTTTCTATAGTAAATTATTCAAAAAATAATTTTTTACTGTCGCAAATTTTAATTGCGCTAGGGATTGCCTTTTCTATAGCAAATTATTCAAAAAATAATTTTATACTGTCGCAAATTTTAATTACGTCAGGGATTGCCTTTTCTATAGTAAATTATTCAAAAAATAATTTTTTACTGTCGCAAATTTTAAGTGCGCCAGGGATTGCCTTTTCTATAGTAAATTTTTCAAAAAATAATTTTATACTGTCGCAAATTTTAAATACGCCAGGGATTGCCTTTTCTATAGTAAATTATTCACAAATTAATTTTCTACTGTCGCAAATTTTAATTACGCCAGGGATTGCCTTTTCTATAGTAAATTATTCAAAAAATAATTTTCAACTGTCGCAAATTTTAATTGCGCCAGGGATTGCCTTTTCTATAGTAAACTTTTCAAAAAATAATTTTCTACTGTCGCAAATTTTAATTACGCCAGGGATTGCCTTTTCTATAGTAAATTATTCAAAAAATAATTTTCTACTGTCGCAAATTTTAATTACGCCAGGGATTGCCTTTTCTATAGTAAATCATTCAAAAAATAATTTTCAACTGTCGCAAATTTTAATTGCGCCAGGGATTGCCTTTTCTATAGTAAACTTTTCAAAAAATAATTTTCTACTGTCGCAAGTTTTAATTACGCCAGGGATTGCCTTTTCTATAGTAAATTATTCAAAAAATAATTTTCTACTGTCGCAAATTTTAATTACGCCAGGGATTGCCTTTTCTATAGTAAATTATTCAAAAAATAATTTTCAACTGTCGCAAATTTTAAGTGCGCCAGCGATTGCCTTTTCTACAGTAAATTATTCAAAAAATAATTTTTTACTGTCGCAAATTTTAATTGCGCCAGGGATTGCCTTTTCTATAGTAAATTATTCAAAAAATAATTTTCAACTGTCGCAAATTTTAAATATCCCAGGGATTGCCTTTTCTATAGTAAATTATTCAAAAAATAATTTTCACCTGTCGCAAATTTTAATTACGTCAGGGATTGCCTTTTCTATAGTAAATTATTCAAAAAATAATTTTTTACTGTCGCAAATTTTAAGTGCGCCAGGGATTGCCTTTTCTATAGTAAACTTTTCAAAAAATAATTTTATACTGTCGCAAATTTTAAATACGCCAGGGATTGCCTTTTCTATAGTAAATTATTCAAAAAATAATTTTCTTCTGTCGCAAATTTTAATTACGCCAGGGATTGCCTTTTCTATAGTAAATTATTCAAAAAATAATTTTTTACTATCGCAAGTTTTAATTGCGCCAGGGATTGCCTTTTCTATAGTAAATTATTCAAAAAATAATATTCTATTGTCGCAAATTTTAATTGCGCTAGGGATTGCCTTTTCTATAGTAAATTATTCAAAAAATAATTTTATACTGTCGCAAATTTTAATTACGTCAGGGATTGCCTTTTCTATAGTAAATTATTCAAAAAATATTTTTTTACTGTCGCAAATTTTAAGTGCGCCAGGGATTGCCTTTTCTATAGTAAATTTTTCAAAAAATAATTTTATACTGTCGCAAATTTTAAATACGCCAGGGATTGCCTTTTCTATAGTAAATTATTCAAAAAATAATTTTCTTCTGTCGCAAATTTTAATTACGCCAGGGATTGCCTTTTCTATAGTAAATTATTCAAAAAATAATTTTTTACTATCGCAAGTTTTAATTGCGCCAGGGATTGCCTTTTCTATAGTAAATTATTCAAAAAATAATATTCTATTGTCGCAAATTTTAATTGCGCTAGGGATTGCCTTTTCTATAGTAAATTATTCAAAAAATAATTTTATACTGTCGCAAATTTTAAATACGCCAGGGATTGCCTTTTCTATAGTAAATTATTCAAAAAATAATTTTCTACTGTCGCAAATTTTAATTACGCCAGGGATTGCCTTTTCTATAGTAAATTATTCAAAAAATAATTTTCTACTGTCGCAAATTTTAATTACGCCAGGGATTGCCTTTTCTATAGTAAATTATTCAAAAAATAATTTTTTACTGTCGAAAATTTTAAGTGCGCCAGGGATTGCCTTTTCTATAGTAAATTTTTCAAAAAATAATTTTATACTGTCGCAAATTTTAAATACGCCAGGGATTGCCTTTTCTATAGTAAATTATTAAAAAAATAATTTTATACTGTCGCAAATTTTAAATACGCCAGGGATTGCCTTTTCTATAGTAAATTATTCAAAAAATTATTTTCTACTGTCGCAAATTTTAATTACGCCAGGGATTGCCTTTTCTATAGTAAATTATTCAAAAAATAATTTACTACTGTCGCAAATTTTAATTACGCCAGGGATTGCCTTTTCTATAGTAAATTATTCAAAAAATAATTTTTTACTGTCGCAAATTTTAATTACGCCAGGGATTGCCTTTTCTATAGTAAATTTTTCAAAAAATAATTTTCTACTGTCGCAAATTTTAATTACGCCAGGGATTGCCTTTTCTATAGTAAATTATTCAAAAAATAATTTTTTAAATTATTCAAAAAATAATTTTTTACTCTCGCAAATTTCAATTGCGCCAGGGATTGCCTTTTCTATAGTAAATTATTCAAAAAATAATTTTCAACTGTCGCAAATTTTAATTACGCCAGGGATTGCCTTTTCTATAGTAAATTATTCAAAAAATAATTTTTTACTGTCGCAAATTTTAATTACGCCAGGGATTGCCTTTTCTATAGTAAATTATTCAAAAAATAATTTTTTACTGTCGCAAATTTTAAATATCCCAGGGATGGCCTTTTCTGTAGTAAATTATTCAAAAAATAATTTTCAACTGTCGCAAATTTTAATTGCGCCAGGGATTGCCTTTTCTATAGTAAATTATTCAAAAAATAATTTTTTACTCTCGCAAATTTCAATTTCGCCAGGTAAATTTTTCACAAATTAATTTTCTACTGTCGCAAATTTTAATTACGCCAGGGATTGCCTTTTCTATAGTAAATTATTCAAAAAATAATTTTCTACTGTCGCAAATTTTACGTGCGCCAGGGATTGCCTTTTCTACAGTAAATTATTCAAAAAATAATTTTCAACTGTCGCAAATTTTAATTTCGCCAGGGATTGCCTTTTCTATAGTAAATTATTCAAAAAATAATTTTTTACTGTCGCAAATTTTAAATATCCCAGGGATTGCCTTTTCTATAGTAAATTATTCAAAAAATAATTTTCAACTGTCGCAAATTTCAAATCCGCCAGGGATTGCCTTCTCTATAGTAAATTATTCAAAAAATAATTTTCTACTGTTGCAAATTTTAATTGCGCCAGGGATTGCCTTTTCTATAGTAAATTATTCAAAAAATAATTTTCAACTGTCGCAAATTTTAAATATCCCAGGGATTGCCTTTTCTACAGTAAATTTTTCAAAAAATAATTTTATAATGTCGCAAATTTTAATTACGCCAGGGATTGCCTTTTCTATAGTAAATTATTCAAAAAATAATTTTCTACTGTCGCAAATTTTAATTACGCCAGGGATTGCCTTTTCTATTGTAAATTATTCAAAAAATAATTTTCTACTGTCGCAAATTTTAATTACGCCAGGGATTGCCTTTTTTATAGTAAATTATTCAAAAAATAATTTTCAACTGTCGCAAAATTTAAATATCCCAGGGATTGCTTTTTCTATAGTAAATTATTCAAAAAATAATTTTCTACTGTCGTAAATTTTAATTACGCCAGGGATTGCCTTTTCTATAGTAAATTATTCAAAAAATAATTTTTTACTGTCGCAAATTTTAATTACGCCAGGTATTGCCTTTTCTATAGTAAATTATTCAAAAAATAATTTTTTACTGTCGCAAATTTTAATTACGCCGGGGATTGCCTTTTCTATAGTAAATTATTCAAAAAATAATTTTCTACTGTCGCAAATTTTAATTACGCCAGGGATTGCCTTTTCTATAGTAAATTATTCAAAAAATAATTTTCTACTGTCGCAAATTTTAATTGCGCCAGGTATTGCCTTTTCTATAGTAAATTATTCAAAAAATAATTTTCTACTGTCGCAAATTGTAATTACGCCAGGGATTGCCTTTTCTATAGTAAATTATTCAAAAAATAATTTTCTACTGTCGCAAATTTTAATTACGCCAGGGATTGCCTTTTCTATAGTAAATTATTCAAAAAATAATTTTCTACTGTCGCAAATTTTAAATACGCCAGGGATTGCCTTTTCTATAGTAAATTATTCAAAAAATAATTTTCTACTGTTGCAAATTTTAATTGCGCCAGGGATTGCCTTTTCTGTAGTAAATTATTCAAAAAATAATTTTCAACTGTCGCAAATTTTAATTACGCCAGGGATTGCCTTTTCTATAGTAAATTATTCAAAAAATAATTTTCAACTGTCGCAAATTTTAAATATCCCAGGGATTGCCTTTTCTATAGTAAATTATTCAAAAAATAATTTTTTACTGTCGCAAATTTTAAAAATCCCAGGGATTGCCTTTTCTATAGTAAATTATTCAAAAAATAATTTTTTACTCTCGCAAATTTTAATTACGCCAGGGATTGCCTTTTCTATAGTAAATTATTCAAAAAATTATTTTTTACTGTCGCAAATTTTAATTGCGCCAGGTATTGCCTTTTCTATAGTAAATTATTCAAAAAATAATTTTCTACTGTCGCAAATTGTAATTACGCCAGGGATTGCCTTTTCTATAGTAAATTATTCAAAAAATAATTTTGTACTGTCGCAAATTTTAATTACGCCAGGGATTACCTTTTCTATAGTAAATTATTCAAAAAATAATTTTCTACTGTCGCAAATTTTAAATACGCCAGGGATTGCCTTTCTATAGTAAATTATTCAAAAAATAATTTTCTACTGTCGCAAATTTTAATTACGCCAGGGATTGCCTTTTCTGTAGTAAATTATTCAAAAAATAATTTTCAACTGTCGCAAATTTTAATTACGCCAGGGATTGCCTTTTCTATAGTAAATTATTCAAAAAATAATTTTCAACTGTCGCAAATTTTAAATATCCCAGGGATTGCCTTTTCTATAGTAAATTATTCAAAAAATAATTTTTTACTGTCGCAAATTTTAAAAATCCCAGGGATTGCCTTTTCTATAGAAAATTATTCAAAAAATAATTTTTTACTGTCGCAAATTTTAATTACGCCAGGGATTGCCTTTTCTATAGTAAATTATTCAAAAAATTATTTTTTAATGTCGCAAATTTTAACTACGCCAGGGATTGCCTTTTCTATAGTAAATTATTCAAAAAATAATTTTCTACTGTCGCAAATTTTAATTACGCCAGGGATTGCCTTTTCTTTAGTAAATTATTCAAAAAATAATTTTCTACTGTCGCAAATTTTAATTGCGCCAGGGATTGCCTTTTCTATAGTAAATTATTCAAAAAAGAATTTTCTACTCTCGCAAATTTTAAGTGCGCCAGGGATTGCCTTTCTACAGTAAACTTTTCAAAAAATAATTTTCTACTGTCGCAAATTTTAATTACGCCAGGGATTGCCTTTTTTATAGTAAATTATTCAAAAAATAATTTTATACTGTCGCAAATTTTAACTGCGCCAGGGATTGCCTTTTCTATAGTAAATTTTGCAAAAAATAATTTTTTACTGTCGCAAATTTTAAATACGCCAGGGATTGCCTTTTCTATAGTAAATTATTCAAAAAATTATTTTCTAGTGTCGCAAATTTTAAATATCCCAGGGATTGCCTTTTCTATAGTAAATTATTCAAAAAATAATTTTCTACTGTCGCAAATTTTAAATATATCAGGGATTGCCTTTTCTATAGTAAATTATTCAAAAAATAATTTTCTACTGTCGCAAATTTTAAATATCCCAGGGATTGCCTTTTCTGTAGTAAATTATTCAAAAAATAATTTTCAACTGTCGCAAATTTTAATTACGCCAGGGATTGCCTTTTCTATAGTAAATTATTCAAAAAATAATTTTCAACTGTCGCAAATTTTAATTACGCCAGGGATTGCCTTTTCTATAGTAAATTATTCAAAAAATAATTTTTTACTGTCGCAAATTTTAATTACGCCAGGGATTGCCTTTTCTATAGTAAATTATTCAAAAAATAATTTTTTACTGTCGCAAATTTTAATTGCGCCAGGGATTGCCTTTTATATATAATAAATTATTCAAAAAATAATTTTTTACTGTCGCAAATTTTAATTGCGCCAGGGATTGCCTTTTCTATAGTAAATTATTCAAAAAATAATTTTCAACTGTCGCAAATTTTAATTACGCCAGGGATTGCCTTTTCTATAGTAAATTATTCAAAAAATAATTTTTTACTGTCGCAAATTTTAATTGCGCCAGGGATTGCCTTTTATATATAATAAATTATTCAAAAAATAATTTTATACTGTCGCAAATTTTAAATATCCCAGGGATTGCCTTTTCTATAGTAAATTATTCAAAAAATAATTTTCAACTGTCGCAAATTTTAATTACGCCAGGGATTGCCTTTTCTATAGTAAATTATTCAAAAAATAATTTTTTACTGTCGCAAATTTTAATTACGCCAGGGATTGCCTTTTCTATAGTAAATTATTCAAAAAATAATTTTCTACTGTCGCAAATTTTAAATATCCCAGGGATTGCCTTTTCTATAGTAAATTATTCAAAAAATAATTTTCTACTGTCGCAAATTTTAAATATCCCAGGGATTGCCTTTTCTATAGTAAATTATTCAAAAAATAATTTTCTACTGTCGCAAATTTTAAATATCCCAGGGATTGCCTTTTCTGTAGTAAATTATTCAAAAAATAATTTTCAATTGTCGCAAATTTTAATTACGCCAGGGATTGCCTTTTCTATAGTAAATTATTCAAAAAATAATTTTCAACTGTCGCAAATTTTAATTACGCCAGGGATTGCCTTTTCTATAGTAAATTTTTCAAAAAATAATTTTTTACTGTCGCAAATTTTAATTGCGCCAGGGATTGCCTTTTCTATAGTAAATTTTGCAAAAAAATAATTGTTTATTGTCGCAAATTTTAATTGCGCCAAGGATTTCTTTTTCTATAGTAAATTTTTCAAAAAATAATTTTCTACTGTCGCAAATTTTAATTACGCCAGGGATTGCCTTTTCTATAGTAAATTATTCAAAAAATAATTTTCTACTGTCGCAAATTTTAATTACGCCAGGGATTGCCTTTTCTATAGTAAATTATTCAAAAAATAATTTTCTACTGTCGCAAATTTTAAATACGCCATGGATTGCTTTTTCTATAGTAAATTATTCAAAAAATAATTTTTTACTCTCGCAAATTTCAATTTCGCCAGGTAAATTTTTCACAAATTAATTTTCTACTGTCGCAAATTTTAATTACGCCAGGGATTGCCTTTTCTATAGTAAATTATTCAAAAAATAATTTTATACTGTCGCAAATTGTAATTGCGCCAGGGATTGCCTTTTCTACAGTAAATTATTCAAAAAAATAATTTTCTACTGTCGCAAGTTTTAATTACGCCAGGGATTGCCTTTTCTATAGTAAATTATTCAAAAAAAAATTTTCAACTGTCGCAAATTTTAATTACGCCAGGGATTGCCTTTTCTATAGTAAATTATTCAAAAAATAATTTTCTACTGTCGCAAATTTTAATTACGCCAGGGATTGCCTTTTCTATAGTAAATTATTCAAAAAATAATTTTCTACTGTCGCAAATTTTAATTGCGCCAGGGATTGCCTTTTCTATAGTAAATTATTCAAAAAATAATTTTTTACTGTCGCAAATTTTAATTACGCCAGGGATTGCCTTTTCTATAGTAAATTATTCAAAAAATAATTTTCTACTGTCGCAAATTTTAAATACGCCAGGGATTGCCTTTTCTATAGTAAATTATTCAAAAAATAATTTTCTACTGTCGCAAATTTTAATTACTCCAGGGATTGCCTTTTATATAGTAAATTTTTCAAAAATTAATTTTATACTGTCGCAAATTTTAAATACGCCAGGGATTGCCTTTTCTATAGTAAATTATTCAAAAAATAATTTTCTACTGTCGCAAATTTTAAATACGCCAGGGATTACCTTTTCTATAGTAAATTATTCAAAAAATAATTTTCTACTGTCGCAAATTTTAATTGCGCCAGGGATTGCCTTTTATATAGTAAATTTTTCAAAAATTAATTTTCTACTGTCGCAAATTTTAATTACGCCAGGGATTGCCATTTCTATAGTAAAATATTCAAAAAATAATTTTCTACTGTCGCAAATTTTAAATAGGCCAGAGATTGCCTTTTCTATAGTAAATTATTCAAAAAATAATTTTCTACTGTCGTAAATTTTAATTACGCCAGGGATTGCCTTTTCTATAGTAAATTATTCAAAAAATAATTTTCAACTGTCGCAAATTTTAATTACGCCAGGGATTGCCTTTTCTATAGTAAATTATTCAAAAAAAAATTTTCAACTGTCGCAAATTTTAATTACGCCAGGGATTGCCTTTTCTATAGTAAATTATTCAGAAAATAATTTTCTACTGTCGCAAATTTTAATTACGCCAGGGATTGCCTTTTCTATAGTAAATTATTCAAAAAATAATTTTCTACTGTCGCAAATTTTAATTGCGCCAGGGATTGCCTTTTCTATAGTAAATTATTCAAAAAATAATTTTTTACTATCGCAAGTTTTAATTGCGCCAGGGATTGCCTTTTCTATAGTAAATTATTCAAAAAATAATATTCTATTGTCGCAAATTTTAATTACGCTAGGGATTGCCTTTTCTATAGTAAATTATTCAAAAAATAATTTTATACTGTCGCAAATTTTAAATACGCCAGGGATTGCCTTTTCTATAGTAAATTATTCAAAAAATAATTTTCTACTGTCGCAAATTTTAATTACGCCAGGGATTGCCTTTTCTATAGTAAATTATTCAAAAAATAATTTTCTACTGTCGCAAATTTTAATTACGCCAGGGATTGCCTTTTCTATAGTAAATTATTCAAAAAATAATTTTTTACTGTCGCAAATTTTAAGTGCGCCAGGGATTGCCTTTTCTATAGTAAATTTTTCAAAAAATAATTTTATACTGTCGCAAATTTTAAATACGCCAGGGATTGCCTTTTCTATAATAAATTATTCAAAAAATAATTTTATACTGTCGCAAATTTTAAATACGCCAGGGATTGCCTTTTCTATAGTAAATTATTCAAAAAATTATTTTCTTCTGTCGCAAATTTTAATTACGCCAGGGATTGCCTTTTCTATAGTAAATTATTCAAAAAATAATTTACTACTGTCGCAAATTTTAATTACGCCAGGGATTGCCTTTTCTATAGTAAATTATTCAAAAAATAATTTTTTACTGTCGCAAATTTTAATTACGCCAGGGATTGTCTTTTCTATAGTAAATTTTTCAAAAAATAATTTTCTACTGTCGCAAATTTTAATTACGCCAGGGATTGCCTTTTCTATAGTAAATTATTCAAAAAATAATTTTTTACTCTCGCAAATTTCAATTGCGCCAGGGATTGCCTTTTCTATAGTAAATTATTCAAAAAATAATTTTCAACTGTCGCAAATTTTAATTACGCCAGGGATTGCCTTTTCTATAGTAAATTATTCAAAAAATAATTTTTTACTGTCGCAAATTTTAATTCCGCCAGGGATTGCCTTTTCTATAGTAAATTATTCAAAAAATAATTTTTTACTGTCGCAAATTTTAAATATCCCAGGGATTGCCTTTTCTGTAGTAAATTATTCAAAAAATAATTTTCAACTGTCGCAAATTTTAATTGCGCCAGGGCTTGCCTTTTCTATAGTAAATTATTCAAAAAATAATTTTTTACTCTCGCAAATTTCAATTTCGCCAGGTAAATTTTTCACAAATTAATTTTCTACTGTCGCAAATTTTAATTACGCCAGCGATTGCCTTTTCTATAGTAAATTATTCAAAAAATAATTTTCTACTGTCGCAAATTTTAAGTGCGCCAGGGATTGCCTTTTCTACAGTAAATTATTCAAAAAATAATTTTCAACTGTCGCAAATTTTAATTACGCCATGGATTGCCTTTTCTATAGTAAATTATTCAAAAAATAATTTTTTACTGTCGCAAATTTTAAATATCCCAGGGATTGCCTTTTCTATAGTAAATTATTCAAAAAATAATTTTCAACTGTCGCAAATTTCAAATCCGCCAGGGATTGCCTTCTCTATAGTAAATTATTCAAAAAATAATTTTCTACTGTTGCAAATTTTAATTGCGCCAGGGATTGCCTTTTCTATAGTAAATTATTCAAAAAATAATTTTCAACTGTCGCAAATTTTAAATATCCCAGGGATTGCCTTTTCTACAGTAAATTTTGCAAAAAATAATTTTATACTGTCTCAAATTTTAATTACGCCAGGGATTGCCTTTTCTATAGTAAATTATTCAAAAAATAATTTTCTACTGTCGCAAATTTTAATTACGCCAGGGATTGCCTTTTCTATTGTAAATTATTCAAAAAATAATTTTCTACTGTCGCAAATTTTAATTACGCCAGGGATTGCCTTTTTTATAGTAAATTATTCAAAAAATAATTTTCAACTGTCGCAAATTTTAAATATCCCAGGGATTGCCTTTTTTATAGTAAATTATTCAAAAAATAATTTTCTACTGTCGCAAATTTTAATTACGCCAGGGATTGCCTTTTCTATAGTAAATTATTCAAAAAATAATTTTTTACTGTCGCAAATTTTAATTACGCCAGGTATTGCCTTTTCTATAGTAAATTATTCAAAAAATAATTTTTTATTGTCGCAAATTTTAATTACGCCGGGGATTGCCTTTTCTATAGTAAATTATTCAAAAAATAATTTTCTACTGTCGCAAATTTTAATTACGCCAGGGATTGCCTTTTCTATAGTAAATTATTCAAAAAATAATTTTCTACTGTCGCAAATTTTAATTGCGCCAGGTATTGCCTTTTCTATAGTAAATTATTCAAAAAATAATTTTCTACTGTCGCAAATTGTAATTACGCCAGGGATTGCCTTTTCTATAGTAAATTATTCAAAAAATAATTTTCTACTGTCGCAAATTTTAATTACGCCAGGGATTGCCTTTTCTATAGTAAATTATTCAAAAAATAATTTTCTACTGTCGCAAATTTTAAATACGCCAGGGATTGCCTTTTCTATAGTAAATTATTCAAAAAATAATTTTCTACTGTCGCAAATTTTAATTACGCCAGGGATTGCCTTTTCTGTAGTAAATTATTCAAAAAATAATTTTCAACTGTCGCAAATTTTAATTACGCCAGGGATTGCCTTTTCTATAGTAAATTATTCAAAAAATAATTTTCAACTGTCGCAAATTTTAAATATCCCAGGGATTGCCTTTTCTATAGTAAATTATTCAAAAAATAATTTTTTACTGTCGCAAATTTTAAAAATCCCAGGGATTGCCTTTTCTATAGTAAATTATTCAAAAAATAATTTTTTACTCTCGCAAATTTTAATTACGCCAGGGATTGCCTTTTCTATAGTAAATTATTCAAAAAATTATTTTTTACTGTCGCAAATTTTAATTGCGCCAGGTATTGCCTTTTCTATAGTAAATTATTCAAAAAATAATTTTCTACTGTCGCAAATTGTAATTACGCCAGGGATTGCCTTTTCTATAGTAAATTATTCAAAAAATAATTTTCTACTGTCGCAAATTTTAATTACGCCAGGGATTACCTTTTCTATAGTAAATTATTCAAAAAATAATTTTCTACTGTCGCAAATTTTAAATACGCCAGGGATTGCCTTTCTATAGTAAATTATTCAAAAAATAATTTTCTACTGTCGCAAATTTTAATTACGCCAGGGATTGCCTTTTCTGTAGTAAATTATTCAAAAAATAATTTTCAACTGTCGCAAATTTTAATTACGCCAGGGATTGCCTTTTCTATAGTAAATTATTCAAAAAATAATTTTCAACTGTCGCAAATTTTAAATATCCCAGGGATTGCCTTTTCTATAGTAAATTATTCAAAAAATAATTTTTTACTGTCGCAAATTTTAAAAATCCCAGGGATTGCCTTTTTTATAGAAAATTATTCAAAAAATAATTTTTTACTGTCGCAAATTTTAATTACGCCAGGGATTGCCTTTTCTATAGTAAATTATTCAAAAAATTATTTTTTACTGTCGCAAATTTTAACTACGCCAGGGATTGCCTTTTCTATAGTAAATTATTCAAAAAATAATTTTCTACTGTCGCAAATTTTAATTACGCCGGGATTGCCTATTCTATAGTAAATTATTCAAAAAATAATTTTCTACTGTCGCAAATTTTAATTGCGCCAGGGATTGCCTTTTCTATAGTAAATTATTCAAAAAAGAATTTTCTACTCTCGCAAATTTTAAGTGCGCCAGGGATTGCCTTTCTACAGTAAACTTTTCAAAAAATAATTTTCTACTGTCGCAAATTTTAATTACGCCAGGGATTGCCTATTCTATAGTAAATTATTCAAAAAATAATTTTATACTGTCGCAAATTTTAATTGCGCCAGGGATTGCCTTTTCTATAGTAAATTTTGCAAAAAATAATTTTTTACTGTCGCAAATTTTAAATACGCCAGGGATTGCCTTTTCTATAGTAAATTATTCAAAAAATAATTTTCTACTGTCGCAAATTTTAAATATCCCAGGGATTGCCTTTTCTATAGTAAATTATTCAAAAAATAATTTTCTACTGTCGCAAATTTTAAATATATCAGGGATTGCCTTTTCTATAGTAAATTATTCAAAAAATAATTTTCTACTGTCGCAAATTTTAATTACGCCAGGGATTGCCTTTTCTATAGTAAATTATTCAAAAAATAATTTACTACTGTCGCAAATTTTAATTACGCCAGGGATTGCCTTTTCTATAGTAAATTATTCAAAAAATAATTTTTTACTGTCGCAAATTTTAATTACGCCAGGGATTGCCTTTTCTATAGTAAATTTTTCAAAAAATAATTTTCTACTGTCGCAAATTTTAATTACGCCAGGGATTGCCTTTTCTATAGTAAATTATTCAAAAAATAATTTTTTGCTCTCGCAAATTTCAATTGCGCCAGGGATTGCCTTTTCTATAGTAAATTATTCAAAAAATAATTTTCAACTGTCGCAAATTTTAATTACGCCAGGGATTGCCTTTTCTATAGTAAATTATTCAAAAAATAATTTTTTACTGTCGCAAATTTTAATTCCGCCAGGGATTGCCTTTTCTATAGTAAATTATTCAAAAAATAATTTTTTACTGTCGCAAATTTTAAATATCCCAGGGATTGCCTTTTCTGTAGTAAATTATTCAAAAAATAATTTTCAACTGTCGCAAATTTTAATTGCGCCAGGGCTTGCCTTTTCTATAGTAAATTATTCAAAAAATAATTTTTTACTCTCGCAAATTTCAATTTCGCCAGGTAAATTTTTCACAAATTAATTTTCTACTGTCGCAAATTTTAATTACGCCAGCGATTGCCTTTTCTATAGTAAATTATTCAAAAAATAATTTTTTACTGTCGCAAATTTTAAGTGCGCCAGGGATTGCCTTTTCTACAGTAAATTATTCAAAAAATAATTTTCAACTGTCGCAAATTTTAATTACGCCATGGATTGCCTTTTCTATAGTAAATTATTCAAAAAATAATTTTTTACTGTCGCAAATTTTAAATATCCCAGGGATTGCCTTTTCTATAGTAAATTATTCAAAAAATAATTTTCAACTGTCGCAAATTTCAAATCCGCCAGGGATTGCCTTCTCTATAGTAAATTATTCAAAAAATAATTTTCTACTGTTGCAAATTTTAATTGCGCCAGGGATTGCCTTTTCTATAGTAAATTATTCAAAAAATAATTTTCAACTGTCGCAAATTTTAAATATCCCAGGGATTGCCTTTTCTACAGTAAATTTTGCAAAAAATAATTTTATACTGTCTCAAATTTTAATTACGCCAGGGATTGCCTTTTCTATAGTAAATTATTCAAAAAATAATTTTCTACTGTCGCAAATTTTAATTACGCCAGGGATTGCCTTTTCTATTGTAAATTATTCAAAAAATAATTTTCTACTGTCGCAAATTTTAATTACGCCAGGGATTGCCTTTTTTATAGTAAATTATTCAAAAAATAATTTTCAACTGTCGCAAATTTTAAATATCCCAGGGATTGCCTTTTTTATAGTAAATTATTCAAAAAATAATTTTCTACTGTCGCAAATTTTAATTACGCCAGGGATTGCCTTTTCTATAGTAAATTATTCAAAAAATAATTTTTTACTGTCGCAAATTTTAATTACGCCAGGTATTGCCTTTTCTATAGTAAATTATTCAAAAAATAATTTTTTACTGTCGCAAATTTTAATTACGCCGGGGATTGCCTTTTCTATAGTAAATTATTCAAAAAATAATTTTCTACTGTCGCAAATTTTAATTACGCCAGGGATTGCCTTTTCTATAGTAAATTATTCAAAAAATAATTTTCTACTGTCGCAAATTTTAATTGCGCCAGGTATTGCCTTTTCTATAGTAAATTATTCAAAAAATAATTTTCTACTGTCGCAAATTGTAATTACGCCAGGGATTGCCTTTTCTATAGTAAATTATTCAAAAAATAATTTTCTACTGTCGCAAATTTTAATTACGCCAGGGATTGCCTTTTCTATAGTAAATTATTCAAAAAATAATTTTCTACTGTCGCAAATTTTAAATATCCCAGGGATTGCCTTTTCTATAGTAAATTATTCAAAAAATAATTTTCTACTGTCGCAAATTTTAAATATATCAGGGATTGCCTTTTCTATAGTAAATTATTCAAAAAATAATTTTCTACTGTCGCAAATTTTAAATATCCCAGGGATTGCCTTTTCTGTAGTAAATTATTCAAAAAATAATTTTCAACTGTCGCAAATTTTAATTACGCCAGGGATTGCCTTTTCTATAGTAAATTATTCAAAAAATAATTTTCAACTGTCGCAAATTTTAATTACGCCAGGGATTACCTTTTCTATAGTAAATTATTCAAAAAATAATTTTCTACTGTCGCAAATTTTAAATACGCCAGGGATTGCCTTTCTATAGTAAATTATTCAAAAAATAATTTTCTACTGTCGCAAATTTTAATTACGCCAGGGATTGCCTTTTCTGTAGTAAATTATTCAAAAAATAATTTTCAACTGTCGCAAATTTTAATTACGCCAGGGATTGCCTTTTCTATAGTAAATTATTCAAAAAATAATTTTCAACTGTCGCAAATTTTAAATATCCCAGGGATTGCCTTTTCTATAGTAAATTATTCAAAAAATAATTTTTTACTGTCGCAAATTTTAAAAATCCCAGGGATTGCCTTTTCTATAGTAAATTATTCAAAAAATAATTTTTTACTCTCGCAAATTTTAATTACGCCAGGGATTGCCTTTTCTATAGTAAATTATTCAAAAAATTATTTTTTACTGTCGCAAATTTTAATTGCGCCAGGTATTGCCTTTTCTATAGTAAATTATTCAAAAAATAATTTTCTACTGTCGCAAATTGTAATTACGCCAGGGATTGCCTTTTCTATAGTAAATTATTCAAAAAATTATTTTTTACTGTCGCAAATTTTAACTACGCCAGGGATTGCCTTTTCTATAGTAAATTATTCAAAAAATAATTTTCTACTGTCGCAAATTTTAATTACGCCGGGATTGCCTATTCTATAGTAAATTATTCAAAAAATAATTTTCTACTGTCGCAAATTTTAATTGCGCCAGGGATTGCCTTTTCTATAGTAAATTATTCAAAAAAGAATTTTCTACTCTCGCAAATTTTAAGTGCGCCAGGGATTGCCTTTCTACAGTAAACTTTTCAAAAAATAATTTTCTACTGTCGCAAATTTTAATTACGCCAGGGATTGCCTTTTCTATAGTAAATTATTCAAAAAATAATTTTTTACTGTCGCAAATTTTAATTGCGCCAGGGATTGCCTTTTATATATAATAAATTATTCAAAAAATAATTTTTTACTGTCGCAAATTTTAATTGCGCCAGGGATTGCCTTTTCTATAGTAAATTATTCAAAAGATAATTTTCAACTGTCGCAAATTTTAATTGCGCCAGGGATTGCCTTTTCTATAGTAAATTTTGCAAAAAATAATTTTTTTACTGTCGCAAATTTTAAATACGCCAGGGATTGCCTTTTCTATAGTAAATTATTCAAAAAATAATTTTTTACTGTCGCAAATTTTAATTACGCCAGGGATTGCCTTTTCTATAGTAAATTATTCAAAAAATAATTTTCTACTGTCGCAAATTTTAAATATCCCAGGGATTGCCTTTTCTGTAGTAAATTATTCAAAAAATAATTTTCAACTGTCGCAAATTTTAATTACGCCAGGGATTGCCTTTTCTATAGTAAATTATTCAAAAAATAATTTTCAACTGTCGCAAATTTTAATTACGCCAGGGATTGCCTTTTCTATAGTAAATTATTCAAAAAATAATTTTTTACTGTCGCAAATTTTAATTACGCCAGGGATTGCCTTTTCTATAGTAA
This sequence comes from Dioctria linearis, assembly GCA_963930735.1. Lineage (NCBI taxonomy): Eukaryota > Metazoa > Arthropoda > Insecta > Diptera > Asilidae > Dioctria > Dioctria linearis. The sequence goes on along the minus strand of CAWVNZ010001704.1, from coordinate 18,622 downwards.
ATTATTCAAAAAATAATTTTTTACTGTCGCAAATTTTAATTGCGCCAGGGATTGCCTTTTATATATAATAAATTATTCAAAAAATAATTTTTTACTGTCGCAAATTTTAATTGCGCCAGGGATTGCCTTTTCTATAGTAAATTATTCAAAAGATAATTTTCAACTGTCGCAAATTTTAATTGCGCCAGGGATTGCCTTTTCTATAGTAAATTTTGCAAAAAATAATTTTTTTACTGTCGCAAATTTTAAATACGCCAGGGATTGCCTTTTCTATAGTAAATTATTCAAAAAATAATTTTCTACTGTCGCAAATTTTAAAATTGCGCCAGGGATTGCCTTTTCTATAGTAAATTATTCAAAAAATAATTTTCTACTGTCGCAAATTTTAAGTGCGCCAGGGATTGCCTTTCTACAGTAAACTTTTCAAAAAATAATTTTCTACTGTCGCAAATTTTAATTACGCCAGGGATTGCCTTTTCTATAGTAAATTATTCAAAAAATTATTTTATACTGTCGCAAATTTTAATTGCGCCAGGGATTGCCTTTTCTATAGTAAATTTTGCAAAAAATAATTTTTTACTGTCGCAAATTTTAAATACGCCAGGGATTGCCTTTTCTATAGTAAATTATTCAAAAAATAATTTTCTACTGTCGCAAATTTTAAATATCCCAGGGATTGCCTTCTCTATAGTAAATAATTCAAAAAATAATTTGCTACTGTCGCAAGTTTTAAATATCCCAGGGATTGCCTTTTCTATAGTAAATTATTCAAAAAATAATTTTCTACTGTCGCAAATTTTAAATATCCCAGGGATTGCCTTTTCTGTAGTAAATTATTCAAAAAATAATTTTCAACTGTCGCAAATTTTAATTACGCCAGGGATTGCCTTTTCTATAGTAAATTATTCAAAAAATAATTTTCAACTGTCGCAAATTTTAATTACGCCAGGGATTGCCTTTTCTATAGTAAATTATTCAAAAAATAATTTTTTACTGTCGCAAATTTTAATTACGCCAGGGATTGCCTTTTCTATAGTAAATTATTCAAAAAATAATTTTTTACTGTCGCAAATTTTAATTGCGCCAGGGATTGCCTTTTATATATAATAAATTATTCAAAAAATAATTTTTTACTGTCGCAAATTTTAATTGCGCCAGGGATTGCCTTTTCTATAGTAAATTATTCAAAAGATAATTTTCAACTGTCGCAAATTTTAATTGCGCCAGGGATTGCCTTTTCTATAGTAAATTTTGCAAAAAATAATTTTTTACTCTCGCAAATTTTAAATACGCCAGGGATTGCCTTTTCTATAGTAAATTATTCAAAAAATAATTTTCTACTGTCGCAAATTTTAAATATCCCAGGGATTGCCTTTTCTATAGTAAATTATTCAAAAAATAATTTTCTACTGTCGCAAATTTTAAATATCCCAGGGATTGCCTTTTCTATAGCAAATTATTCAAAAAATAATTTTCTACTGTCGCAAATTTTAAATATCCCAGGGATTGCCTTTTCTGTAGTAAATTATTCAAAAAATAATTTTCAATTGTCGCAAATTTTAATTACGCCAGGGATTGCCTTTTCTATAGTAAATTATTCAAAAAATAATTTTCAACTGTCGCAAATTTTAATTACGCCAGGGATTGCCTTTTCTATAGTAAATTTTTCAAAAAATAATTTTTTACTGTCGCAAATTTTAATTGCGCCAGGGATTGCCTTTTCTATAGTAAATTTTGCAAAAAAATAATTTTTTATTGTCGCAAATTTTAATTGCGCCAGGGATTTCCTTTTCTATAGTAAATTTTTCAAAAAATAATTTTCTACTGTCGCAAATTTTAATTACGCCAGGGATTGCCTTTTCTATAGTAAATTATTCAAAAAATAATTTTCTACTGTCGCAAATTTTAATTACGCCAGGGATTGCCTTTTCTATAGTAAATTATTCAAAAAATAATTTTCTACTGTCGCAAATTTTAAATACGCCAGGGATTGCCTTTTCTATAGTAAATTATTCAAAAAATAATTTTTTACTCTCGCAAATTTCAATTTCGCCAGGTAAATTTTTCACAAATTAATTTTCTACTGTCGCAAATTTTAATTACGCCAGGGATTGCCTTTTCTATAGTAAATTATTCAAAAAATAATTTTATACTGTCGCAAATTGTAATTGCGCCAGGGATTGCCTTTTCTACAGTAAATTATTCAAAAAAATAATTTTCTACTGTCGCAAATTTTAATTACGCCAGGGATTGCCTTTTCTATAGTAAATTATTCAAAAAAAAATTTTCAACTGTCGCAAATTTTAATTACGCCAGGGATTGCCTTTTCTATAGTAAATTATTCAAAAAACAATTTTATACTGTCGCAAATTTTAAATACGCCAGGGATTGCCTTTTCTATAGTAAATTATTCAAAAAATAATTTTCTACTGTCGCAAATTTTAATTGCGCCAGGGATTGACTTTTATATAGTAAATTTTTCAAAAATTAAATTTCTACTGTCGCAAATTTTAATTACGCCAGGGATTGCCATTTCTATAGTAAATTATTCAAAAAATAATTTTCTACTGTCGCAAATTTTAAATACGCCAGGGATTGCCTTTTCTATAGTAAATTATTCAAAAAATAATTTTCTACTGTCGTAAATTTTAATTACGCCAGGGATTGCCTTTTGTATAGTAAATTATTCAAAAAATAATTTTCAACTGTCGCAAATTTTAATTACGCCAGGGATTACCTTTTCTATAGTAAATTATTCAAAAAATAATTATCTACTGTCGCAAATTTTAATTGCGCCAGGGATTGCCTTTTCTATAGTAAATTATTCAAAAAATAATTTTTTACTGTCGCAAATTTTAAATATCCCAGGGATTGCCTTTTCTATAGTAAATTATTCAAAAAATAATTTTATACTGTCGCAAATTTTAATTACGACAGGGATTGCCTTTTCTATAGTAAATTATTCAAAAAATAATTTTCTACTGTGGCAAATTTTAATTGCGCCAGGGATTGCCTTTTATATAGTAAATTTTTCAAAAATTAAATTTCTACTGTCGCAAATTTAAATTACGCCAGGGATTGCCATTTCTATAGTAAATTATTCAAAAAATAATTTTCTACTGTCGCAAATTTTAAATACGCCAGGGATTGCCTTTTCTATAGTAAATTATTCAAAAAATAATTTTCTACTGTCGTAAATTTTAATTACGCCAGGGATTGCCTTTTGTATAGTAAATTATTCAAAAAATAATTTTCAACTGTCGCAAATTTTAATTACGCCAGGGATTACCTTTCTATAGTAAATTATTCAAAAAATAATTTTCTACTGTCGCAAATTTTAATTGCGCCAGGGATTGCCTTTTCTATAGTAAATTATTCAAAAAATAATTTTTTACTGTCGCAAATTTTAAATATCCCAGGGATTGCCTTTTCTATAGTAAATTATTCAAAAAATAATTTTATACTGTCGCAAATTTTAATTACGACAGGGATTGCCTTTTCTATAGTAAATTATTCAAAAAATAATTTTCTACTGTCGCAAATTTTAATTGCGCCAGGGATTGCCTTTTCTATAGTAAATTATTCAAAAAATAATTTTTTACTGTCGCAAATTTTAATTACGCCAGGGGTTGCCTTTTCTATAGTAAATTATTCAAAAAATAATTTTCTACTGTCGCAAATTTTAAATACGCCAGGGATTGCCTTTTCTATAGTAAATTATTGAAAAAATAATTTTCTACTGTCGCAAATTTTAATTACTCCAGGGATTGCCTTTTATATAGTAAATTTTTCAAAAATTAATTTTATACTGTCGGAAATTTTAAATACGCCAGGGATTGCCTTTTCTATAGTAAATTATTCAAAAAATAATTTTCTACTGTCGCAAATTTTAAATACGCCAGGGATTGCCTTTTCTATAGTAAATTATTCAAAAAATAATTTTCTACTGTCGCAAATTTTAATTGCACCAGGGATTGCCTTTTATATAGTAAATTTTTCAAAAATTAATTTTCTACTGTCGCAAATTTTAATTACGCGAGGGATTGCCATTTCTATAGTAAATTATTCAAAAAATAATTTTCTACTGTCGCAAATTTTAAATACGCCAGGGATTGCCTTTTCTATAGTAAATTATTCAAAAAATAATTTTCTACTGTCGTAAATTTTAATTACGCCAGGGATTGCCTTTTCTATAGTAAATTATTCAAAAAAAAATTTTCAACTGTCGCAAATTTTAATTACGCCAGGGATTGCCTTTTCTATAGTAAATTATTCAAAAAATAATTTTCAACTGTCGCAAATTTTAAATATCCCAGGGATTGCCTTTTCTATAGTAAATTATTCAAAAAATAATTTTTTACTGTCGCAAATTTTAAATATCCCAGGGATTGCCTTTTCTATAGTAAATTATTCAAAAAATAATTTTCTACTGTCGCAAATTTTAATTGCGCCAGGGATTGCCTTTTATATAGTAAATTTTTCAAAAATTAATTTTCTACTGTCGCAAATTTTAATTACGCCAGGGATTGCCATTTCTATAGTAAATTATTCAAAAAATAATTTTCTACTGTCGCAAATTTTAAATACGCCAGGGAATGCCTTTTCTATAGTAAATTATTCAAAAAATAATTTTCTACTGTCGTAAATTTTAATTACGCCAGGGATTGCCTTTTCTATAGTAAATTTTGCAAAAAATAATTTTTTACTGTCGCAAATTTTAATTGCGCCAAGGATTGCCTTTTCTATAGTAAACTTTTCAAAAAATAATTTTCTACTCTCGCAAATTTTAATTACGCCAGGGATTGCCTTTTCTATAGTAAATTTTGCAAAAAATAATTTTTTACTGTCGCAAATTTTAATTGCGCCAGGGGATTGCCTTTTCTATAGTAAACTTTTCAAAAAATAATTTTCTACTGTCGCAAATTTTAATTACGCCAGGGATTGCCTTTTCTATAGTAAATTATTCAAAAAATAATTTTATACTGTCGCAAATTTTAATTACGCCAGGGATTGCCTTTTCTATAGTAAATTATTCAAAAAATAATTTTCTACTGTCGCAAGTTTTAATTGCGCCAGGGATTGCCTTTTCTATAGTAAATTTTGCAAAAAATAATTTTTTACTGTCGCAAATTTTAAATACGCCAGGGATTGCCTTTTCTATAGTAAATTATTCAAAAAATAATTTTCTACTGGCGCAAATTTTAAATACGCCAGGGATTGCCTTTTCTATAGTAAATTATTCAAAAAATAATTTTATACTGTCGCAAATTTTAATTACGCCAGGGATTGCCTTTTCTATAGTAAATTATTCAAAAAATAATTTTCTACTGTCGCAAGTTTTAATTGCGCCAGGGATTGCCTTTTCTATAGTAAATTTTGCAAAAAATAATTTTTTACTCTCGCAAATTTCAATTTCGCCAGGTAAATTATTCAAAAAATAATTTTCTACTGGCGCAAATTTTAAATACGCCAGGGATTGCCTTTTCTATAGTAAATTATTCAAAAAATAATTTTCTACTGGCGCAAATTTTAAATATCCCAGGGATTGCTTTTTCTATAGTAAATTATTCAAAAAATAATTTTCTACTGTCGCAAATTTTAATTACGCCAGGGATTGCCTTTTCTATAGTAAATTATTCAAAAAATAATTTTTTACTCTCGCAAATTTCAATTTCGCCAGGTAAATTTTTCACAAATTAATTTTCTACTGTCGCAAATTTTAATTACGCCAGGGATTGCCTTTTCTATAGTAAATTATTCAAAAAATAATTTTATACTGTCGCAAATTGTAATTGCGCCAGGGATTGCCTTTTCTACAGTAAATTATTCAAAAAAATAATTTTCTACTGTCGCAAATTTTAATTACGCCAGGGATTGCCTTTTCTATAGTAAATTATTCAAAAAAAAATTTTCAACTGTCGCAAATTTTAATTACGCCAGGGATTGCCTTTTCTATAGTAAATTATTCAAAAAACAATTTTATACTGTCGCAAATTTTAAATACGCCAGGGATTGCCTTTTCTATAGTAAATTATTCAAAAAATAATTTTCTACTGTCGCAAATTTTAATTGCGCCAGGGATTGACTTTTATATAGTAAATTTTTCAAAAATTAAATTTCTACTGTCGCAAATTTTAATTACGCCAGGGATTGCCATTTCTATAGTAAATTATTCAAAAAATAATTTTCTACTGTCGCAAATTTTAAATACGCCAGGGATTGCCTTTTCTATAGTAAATTATTCAAAAAATAATTTTCTACTGTCGTAAATTTTAATTACGCCAGGGATTGCCTTTTGTATAGTAAATTATTCAAAAAATAATTTTCAACTGTCGCAAATTTTAATTACGCCAGGGATTACCTTTTCTATAGTAAATTATTCAAAAAATAATTTTCTACTGTCGCAAATTTTAATTGCGCCAGGGATTGCCTTTTCTATAGTAAATTATTCAAAAAATAATTTTTTACTGTCGCAAATTTTAAATATCCCAGGGATTGCCTTTTCTATAGTAAATTATTCAAAAAATAATTTTATACTGTCGCAAATTTTAATTACGACAGGGATTGCCTTTTCTATAGTAAATTATTCAAAAAATAATTTTCTACTGTCGCAAATTTTAATTGCGCCAGGGATTGCCTTTTATATAGTAAATTTTTCAAAAATTAAATTTCTACTGTCGCAAATTTAAATTACGCCAGGGATTGCCATTTCTATAGTAAATTATTCAAAAAATAATTTTCTACTGTCGCAAATTTTAAATACGCCAGGGATTGCCTTTTCTATAGTAAATTATTCAAAAAATAATTTTCTACTGTCGTAAATTTTAATTACGCCAGGGATTGCCTTTTGTATAGTAAATTATTCAAAAAATAATTTTCAACTGTCGCAAATTTTAATTACGCCAGGGATTACCTTTCTATAGTAAATTATTCAAAAAATAATTTTCTACTGTCGCAAATTTTAATTGCGCCAGGGATTGCCTTTTCTATAGTAAATTATTCAAAAAATAATTTTTTACTGTCGCAAATTTTAAATATCCCAGGGATTGCCTTTTCTATAGTAAATTATTCAAAAAATAATTTTATACTGTCGCAAATTTTAATTACGACAGGGATTGCCTTTTCTATAGTAAATTATTCAAAAAATAATTTTCTACTGTCGCAAATTTTAATTGCGCCAGGGATTGCCTTTTCTATAGTAAATTATTCAAAAAATAATTTTTTACTGTCGCAAATTTTAATTACGCCAGGGGTTGCCTTTTCTATAGTAAATTATTCAAAAAATAATTTTCTACTGTCGCAAATTTTAAATACGCCAGGGATTGCCTTTTCTATAGTAAATTATTGAAAAAATAATTTTCTACTGTCGCAAATTTTAATTACTCCAGGGATTGCCTTTTATATAGTAAATTTTTCAAAAATTAATTTTATACTGTCGGAAATTTTAAATACGCCAGGGATTGCCTTTTCTATAGTAAATTATTCAAAAAATAATTTTCTACTGTCGCAAATTTTAAATACGCCAGGGATTGCCTTTTCTATAGTAAATTATTCAAAAAATAATTTTCTACTGTCGCAAATTTTAATTGCACCAGGGATTGCCTTTTATATAGTAAATTTTTCAAAAATTAATTTTCTACTGTCGCAAATTTTAATTACGCGAGGGATTGCCATTTCTATAGTAAATTATTCAAAAAATAATTTTCTACTGTCGCAAATTTTAAATACGCCAGGGATTGCCTTTTCTATAGTAAATTATTCAAAAAATAATTTTCTACTGTCGTAAATTTTAATTACGCCAGGGATTGCCTTTTCTATAGTAAATTATTCAAAAAAAAATTTTCAACTGTCGCAAATTTTAATTACGCCAGGGATTGCCTTTTCTATAGTAAATTATTCAAAAAATAATTTTCAACTGTCGCAAATTTTAAATATCCCAGGGATTGCCTTTTCTATAGTAAATTATTCAAAAAATAATTTTTTACTGTCGCAAATTTTTAAATATCCCAGGGATTGCCTTTTCTATAGTAAATTATTCAAAAAATAATTTTCTACTGTCGCAAATTTTAATTGCGCCAGGGATTGCCTTTTATATAGTAAATTTTTCAAAAATTAATTTTCTACTGTCGCAAATTTTAATTACGCCAGGGATTGCCATTTCTATAGTAAATTATTCAAAAAATAATTTTCTACTGTCGCAAATTTTAAAATACGCCAGGGAATGCCTTTTCTATAGTAAATTATTCAAAAAATAATTTTCTACTGTCGTAAATTTTAATTACGCCAGGGATTGCCTTTTCTATAGTAAATTTTGCAAAAAATAATTTTTTACTGTCGCAAATTTTAATTGCGCCAAGGATTGCCTTTTCTATAGTAAACTTTTCAAAAAATAATTTTCTACTCTCGCAAATTTTAATTACGCCAGGGATTGCCTTTTCTATAGTAAATTTTGCAAAAAATAATTTTTTACTGTCGCAAATTTTAATTGCGCCAGGGATTGCCTTTTCTATAGTAAACTTTTCAAAAAATAATTTTCTACTGTCGCAAATTTTAATTACGCCAGGGATTGCCTTTTCTATAGTAAATTATTCAAAAAATAATTTTATACTGTCGCAAATTTTAATTACGCCAGGGATTGCCTTTTCTATAGTAAATTATTCAAAAAATAATTTTCTACTGTCGCAAGTTTTAATTGCGCCAGGGATTGCCTTTTCTATAGTAAATTTTGCAAAAAATAATTTTTTACTGTCGCAAATTTTAAATACGCCAGGGATTGCCTTTTCTATAGTAAATTATTCAAAAAATAATTTTCTACTGGCGCAAATTTTAAATATCCCAGGGATTGCTTTTTCTATAGTAAATTATTCAAAAATAATTTTCTACTGTCGCAAATTTTAATTGCGCCAGGGATTGCCTTTTCTATAGTAAATTTTGCAAAAAATAATTTTTAACTGTCGCAAATTTTAAATACGCCAGGGATTGCCTTTTCTATAGTAAATTATTCAAAAAATAATTTTCTACTGTCGCAAATTTTAAATATCCCAGGGATTGCCTTTTCTATAGTAAATTATTCAAAAAATAATTTTCAACTGTCGCAAATTTTAATTACGCCAGGGATTGCCTTTTCTATAGTAAACTATTCAAAAAATAATTTTCAACTGTCACAAATTTTAATTACGCCAGGGATTGCCTTTTCTATAGTAAATTATTCAAAAATAATTTTTTACTGTCGCAAATTTTAATTACGCCAGGGATTGCCTTTTCTATAGTAAATTATTCAAAAAATAATTTTTTACTGTCGCAAATTTTAATTGCGCCAGGGATTGCCTTTTATATAGTAAATTATTCAAAAAATAATTTTTTTACTGTCGCAAATTTTAATTGCGCCAGGGATTGCCTTTTCTATAGTAAATTATTCAAAAAATAATTTTCAACTGTCGCAAATTTTAATTGCGCCAGGGATTGCCTTTTTTATAGTAAATTTTGCAAAAATAATTTTATACTGTCGGAAATTTTAATTACGCCATGGATTGCCTTTTCTATAGTAAATTATTCAAAAAATAATTTTCAACTGTCGCAAATTTTAAATATCCCAGGGATTGCCTTTTCTATAGTAAATTATTCAAAAAATTATTTTCTACTGTCGCAAATTTTAATTACGCCAGGGATTGCCTTTTCTATAGTAAATTATTCAAAAAATAATTTTTTACTGTCGCAAATTTTAATTTCGCCAGGGATTGCCTTTTCTATAGTAAATTATTCAAAAAATAATTTTCAACTGTCGCAAATTTTAATATCCCAGGGATTGCCTTTTCTATAGTAAATTATTCAAAAAATAATTTTTTACTGTCGCAAATTTTAATTACGCCAGGGATTGCCTTTTCTATAGTAAATTATTCAAAAAATAATTTTTACTGTCGCAAATTTTTAATTACGCCAGGATTGCCTTTTCTATAGTAAATTATTCAAAAAATAATTTTCTACTGTCGCAAATTTTAATTACTCGAGGGATTGCCTTTTATATAGTAAATTTTTCAAAAATTAATTTTATACTGTCGCAAATTTTAAATATCCCAGGGATTGCCTTTTCTATAGTAAACTTTTCAAAAAATAATTTTCTACTGTCGCAAATTTTAATTACGCCAGGGATTGCCTTTTCTATAGTAAATTTTGCAAAAAATAATTTTTTACTGTCGCTAATTTTAATTGCGCCAGGGATTGCCTTTTCTATAGTAAACTTTTCAAAAAATAATTTTCTACTGTCGCAAATTTTAATTACGCCAGGAATTGCCTTTTCTATAGTAAATTATTCAAAAAATAATTTTATACTGTCGCAAATTTTAATTACGCCAGGGATTGCCTTTTCTATAGTAAATTATTCAAAAAATAATTTTCTACTGTCGCAAATTTTAATTGCTCCAGGGATTGCCTTTTCTATAGTAAATTTTGCAAAAAATAATTTTTTACTGTCGCAAATTTTAAATACGCCAGGGATTGCCTTTTCTATAGTAAATTTTTCAAAAAATAATTTTCTACTGGCGCAAATTTTAAATATCCCAGGGATTGCCTTTTCTATAGTAAATTATTCAAAAATAATTTTCTACTGTCGCAATTTTAATTGCGCCAGGGATTGCCTTTTCTATAGTAAATTTTGCAAAAAATAATTTTTTACTGTCGCAAATTTTAAATACGCCAGGGATTGCCTGTTCTATAGTAAATTATTCAAAAAAATAATTTTCTACTGTCGCAAATTTTAAATATCCCAGGGATTGCCTTTTCTATAGTAAATTATTCAAAAAATAATTTTCAAATGTCGCAAATTTTAATTACGCCAGGGATTGCCTTTTCTATAGTAAATTATTCAAAAAATAATTTTCAACTGTCGCAAATTTTAATTACGCCAGGGATTGCCTTTTCTATAGTAAATAATTCAAAAATAATTTTTTACTGTCGCAAATTTTATTTACGTCAGGGATTGCCTTTTCTATAGTAAATTATTCAAAAAATAATTTTTTACTGTCGCAAATTTTAATTGCGCCAGGATTGCCTTTTATATAGTAAATTATTCAAAAAATAATTTTTTACTGTCGCAAATTTTAATTGCGCCAGGGATTGCCTTTTCTATAGTAAATTATTCAAAAAATAATTTTCAACTGTCGCAAATTTCAATTGCGCCAGGGATTGCCTTTTCTATAGTAAATTTTGCAAAAATAATTTTATACTGTCGCAAATTTTAATTACGCCAGGGATTGCCTTTTCTATAGTAAATTATTCAAAAAATAATTTTCAACTGTCGCAAATTTTAAATATCCCAGGGATTGCCTTTTCTATAGTAAATTATTCAAAAAATAATTTTCTACTGTCGCAAATTTTAATTACGCCAGGGATTGCCTTTTCTATAGTAAATTATTCAAAAAATAATTTTTTACTGTCGCAAATTTTAATTACGCCAGGGATTGCCTTTTCTATAGTAAATTATTCAAAAAATAATTTTCAACTGTCGCAAATTTTAACTACGCCAGGGATTGCCTTTTCTATAGTAAATTATTCAAAAAATAATTTTCAACTGTCGCAAATTTTAAATATCCCAGGGATTGCCTTTTCTATAGTAAATTATTCAAAAAATAATTTTTTACTGTCGCAAATTTTAATTACGCCAGGGATTGCCTTTTCTATAGTAAATTATTCAAAAAATAATTTTCAACTGTCGCAAATTTTAATTACGCCAGGGATTGCCTTTTCTATGGTAAATTATTCAAAAAATAATTTTTTACTATCGCAAGTTTTAATTGCGCCAGGGATTGCCTTTTCTATAGTAAATTATTCAAAAATTATTTTCTACTGTCGCAAATTTTAATTACGCCAGGGATTGCCTTTTCTATAGTAAATTATTCAAAAATAATTTTTTACTGTTGCAAATTTTAATTGCGCCAGGGATTGCCTTTTCTATAGTAAACTTTTCAAAAATAATTTTCTACTGTCGCAAATTTTAATTACGCCAGGGATTGCCTTTTCTATAGTAAATTATTCAAAAAATAATTTTATACTGTCGCAAATTTTAATTACGCCAGGGATTGCCTTTTCTATAGTAAATTATTCAAAAAATAATTTTCTACTGTCGCAAATTTTAATTACGCCAGGGATTGCCTTTTCTATAGTAAATTATTCAAAAAATAATTTTCAACTGTCGCAAATTTTAAATAACCCAGGGATTGCCTTTTCTATAGTAAATTATTCAAAAAATAATTTTTTACTGTCGCAAATTTTAAATATCCCAGGAATTGCCTTTTCTATAGTAAATTATTCAAAAAATAATTTTTTACTGTCGCAAATTTTAATTACGCCAGGGATTGCCTTTTCTATAGTAAATTTTGCAAAAAATAATTTTTTACTGTCTGAAATTTTAATTGCGCCAGGGATTGCCTTTTCTATAGTAAACTTTTCAAAAAATAATTTTCTACTCTCGCAAATTTTAATTACGCCAGGGATTGCCTTTTCTATAGTAAATTATTCAAAAAATAATTTTTTACTGTTGCAAATTTTAATTGCGCCAGGGATTGCCTTTTCTATAGTAAACTTTTCAAAAAATAATTTTCTACTGTCGCAAATTTTAATTACGCCAGGGATTGCCTTTTCTATAGTAAATTATTCAAAAAATAATTTTATACTGTCGCAAATTTTAATTACGCCAGGGATTGCCTTTTCTATAGTAAATTATTCAAAAAATAATTTTCTACTGTCGCAAATTTTAATTACGCCAGGGATTGCCTTTTCTATAGTAAATTATTCAAAAAATAATTTTCAACTGTCGCAAATTTTAAATAACCCAGGGATTGCCTTTTCTATAGTAAATTATTCAAAAAATAATTTTTTACTATCGCAAATTTTAAATATCCCAGGAATTGCCTTTTCTATAGTAAATTATTCAAAAAATAATTTTTTACTGTCGCAAATTTTAATTACGCCAGGATTGCCTTTTCTATAGTAAATTTTGCAAAAAATAATTTTTTACTGTCTCAAATTTTAATTGCGCCAGGGATTGCCTTTTCTATAGTAAACTTTTCAAAAAATAATTTTCTACTCTCGCAAATTTTAATTACGCCAGGGATTGCCATTTCTATAGTAAATTTTGCAAAAAATAATTTTTTACTGTCGCAAATTTTAATTGCGCCAGGGATTGCCTTTTCTATAGTAAACATTTCAAAAAATAATTTTCTACTGTCGTAAATTTTAATTACGCCAGGGATTGCCTTTTCTATAGTAAATTTTGCAAAAAATAATTTTTTACTGTCGCAAATTTTAATTGCGCCAAGGATTGCCTTTTCTATAGTAAACTTTTCAAAAAATAATTTTCTACTCTCGCAAATTTTAATTACGCCAGGGATTGCCTTTTCTATAGTAAATTTTGCAAAAAATAATTTTTTACTGTCGCAAATTTTAATTGCGCCAGGGATTGCCTTTTCTATAGTAAACTTTTCAAAAAATAATTTTCTACTGTCGCAAATTTTAATTACGCCAGGGATTGCCTTTTCTATAGTAAATTATTCAAAAAATAATTTTATACTGTCGCAAATTTTAATTACGCCAGGGATTGCCTTTTCTATAGTAAATTATTCAAAAAATAATTTTCTACTGTCGCAAGTTTTAATTGCGCCAGGGATTGCCTTTTCTATAGTAAATTTTGCAAAAAATAATTTTTTACTGTCGCAAATTTTAAATACGCCAGGGATTGCCTTTTCTATAGTAAATTATTCAAAAAATAATTTTCTACTGGCGCAAATTTTAAATATCCCAGGGATTGCTTTTTCTATAGTAAATTATTCAAAAAATAATTTTCTACTGTCGCAAATTTTAATTGCGCCAGGGATTGCCTTTTCTATAGTAAATTTTGCAAAAAATAATTTTTTACTGTCGCAAATTTTAAATACGCCAGGGATTGCCTTTTCTATAGTAAATTATTCAAAAAATAATTTTCTACTGTCGCAAATTTTAATATCCCAGGAATTGCCTTTTCTATAGTAAATTATTCAAAAAATAATTTTCAACTGTCGCAAATTTTAATTACGCCAGGGATTGCCTTTTCTATAGTAAATTATTCAAAAATAATTTCAACTGTCGCAAATTTTAATTACGCCAGGGATTGCCTTTTCTATAGTAAATTATTCAAAAAATAATTTTTTACTGTCGCAAATTTTAATTACGCCAGGGATTGCCTTTTCTATAGTAAATTATTCAAAACATAATTTTTTACTGTCGCAAATTTTAAATGCGCCAGGGATTGCCTTTTATATAGTAAATTATTCAAAAAATAATTTTTTACTGTCGCAAATTTTAATTGCGCCAGGGATTGCCTTTTCTATAGTAAATTATTCAAAAAATAATTTTCAACTGTCGCAAATTTTAATTGCGCCAGGGATTGCCTTTTTTATAGTAAATTTTGCAAAAATAATTTTATACTGTCGGAAATTTTAATTACGCCAGGGATTGCCTTTTCTATAGTAAATTATTCAAAAAATAATTTTCAACTGTCGCAAATTTTAAACCCAGGGATTGCCTTTTCTATAGTAAATTATTCAAAAAATTATTTTCTACTGTCGCAAATTTTAATTACGCCAGGGATTGCCTTTTCTATAGTAAATTATTCAAAAAATAATTTTTTACTGTCGCAAATTTTAATTTCGCCAGGGATTGCCTTTTCTATAGTAAATTATTCAAAAAATAATTTTCAACTGTCGCAAATTTTAAATATCCCAGGGATTGCCTTTTCTATAGTAAATTATTCAAAAAATAATTTTTTACTGTCGCAAATTTTAATTACGCCAGGGATTGCCTTTTCTATAGTAAATTATTCAAAAAATAATTTTTTACTGTCGCAAATTTTAATTACGCCAGGGATTGCCTTTTCTATAGTAAATTATTCAAAAAATAATTTTCTACTGTCGCAAATTTTAATTACTCGAGGGATTGCCTTTTATATAGTAAATTTTTCAAAAATTAATTTTATACTGTCGCAAATTTTAAATATCCCAGGGATTGCCTTTTCTATAGTAAACTTTTCAAAAAATAATTTTCTACTGTCGCAAATTTTAATTACGCCAGGGATTGACTTTTCTATAGTAAATTTTGCAAAAAATAATTTTTTACTGTCGCTAATTTTAATTGCGCCAGGGATTGCCTTTTCTATAGTAAACTTTTCAAAAAATAATTTTCTACTGTCGCAAATTTTAATTACGCCAGGGATTGCCTTTTCTATAGTAAATTATTCAAAAAATAATTTTATACTGTCGCAAATTTTAATTACGCCAGGGATTGCCTTTTCTATAGTAAATTATTCAAAAAATAATTTTCTACTGTCGCAAATTTTAATTGCTCCAGGGATTGCCTTTTCTATAGTAAATTTTGCAAAAAATAATTTTTTACTGTCGCAAATTTTAAATACGCCAGGGATTGCCTTTTCTATAGTAAATTTTTCAAAAAATAATTTTCTACTGGCGCAAATTTTAAATATCCCAGGGATTGCCTTTTCTATAGTAAATTATTCAAAAAATAATTTTCTACTGTCGCAAATTTTAATTGCGCCAGGGATTGCCTTTTCTATAGTAAATTTTGCAAAAAATAATTTTTTACTGTCGCAAATTTTAAATACGCCAGGGATTGCCTGTTCTATAGTAAATTATTCAAAAAATAATTTTCTACTGTCGCAAATTTTAAATATCCCAGGGATTGCCTTTTCTATAGTAAATTATTCAAAAAATAATTTTCAAATGTCGCAAATTTTAATTACGCCAGGGATTGCCTTTTCTATAGTAAATTATTCAAAAAATAATTTTCAACTGTCGCAAATTTTAATTACGCCAGGGATTGCCTTTTCTATAGTAAATAATTCAAAAAATAATTTTTTACTGTCGCAAATTTTATTTACGTCAGGGATTGCCTTTTCTATAGTAAATTATTCAAAAAATAATTTTTTACTGTCGCAAATTTTAATTGCGCCAGGGATTGCCTTTTATATAGTAAATTATTCAAAAAATAATTTTTTACTGTCGCAAATTTTAATTGCGCCAGGGATTGCCTTTTCTATAGTAAATTATTCAAAAAATAATTTTCAACTGTCGCAAATTTCAATTGCGCCAGGGATTGCCTTTTCTATAGTAAATTTTGCAAAAATAATTTTCAACTGTCGCAAATTTTAATTACGCCAGGGATTGCCTTTTCTATAGTAAATAATTCAAAAAATAATTTTTTACTGTCGCAAATTTTATTTACGTCAGGGATTGCCTTTTCTATAGTAAATTATTCAAAAAATAATTTTTTACTGTCGCAAATTTTAATTGCGCCAGGGATTGCCTTTTATATAGTAAATTATTCAAAAAATAATTTTTTACTGTCGCAAATTTTAATTGCGCCAGGGATTGCCTTTTCTATAGTAAATTATTCAAAAAATAATTTTCAACTGTCGCAAATTTCAATTGCGCCAGGGATTGCCTTTTCTATAGTAAATTTTGCAAAAATAATTTTATACTGTCGCAAATTTTAATTACGCCAGGGATTGCCTTTTCTATAGTAAATTATTCAAAAAATAATTTTCAACTGTCGCAAATTTTAAATATCCCAGGGATTGCCTTTTCTATAGTAAATTATTCAAAAAATAATTTTCTACTGTCGCAAATTTTAATTACGCCAGGGATTGCCTTTTCTATAGTAAATTATTCAAAAAATAATTTTTTACTGTCGCAAATTTTAATTACGCCAGGGATTGCCTTTTCTATAGTAAATTATTCAAAAAATAATTTTCAACTGTCGCAAATTTTAACTACGCCAGGGATTGCCTTTTCTATAGTAAATTATTCAAAAAATAATTTTCAACTGTCGCAAATTTTAAATATCCCAGGGATTGCCTTTTCTATAGTAAATTATTCAAAAAATAATTTTTTACTGTCGCAAATTTTAATTACGCCAGGGATTGCCTTTTCTATAGTAAATTATTCAAAAAATAATTTTCAACTGTCGCAAATTTTAATTACGCCAGGGATTGCCTTTTCTATAGTAAATTATTCAAAAAATAATTTTTTACTATCGCAAGTTTTAATTGCGCCAGGGATTGCCTTTTCTATAGTAAATTATTCAAAAAATTATTTTCTACTGTCGCAAATTTTAATTACGCCAGGGATTGCCTTTTCTATAGTAAATTATTCAAAAAATAATTTTTTACTGTTGCAAATTTTAATTGCGCCAGGGATTGCCTTTTCTATAGTAAACTTTTCAAAAAATAATTTTCTACTGTCGCAAATTTTAATTACGCCAGGGATTGCCTTTTCTATAGTAAATTATTCAAAAAATAATTTTATACTGTCGCAAATTTTAATTACGCCAGGGATTGCCTTTTCTATAGTAAATTATTCAAAAAATAATTTTCTACTGTCGCAAATTTTAATTACGCCAGGGATTGCCTTTTCTATAGTAAATTATTCAAAAAATAATTTTCAACTGTCGCAAATTTTAAATAACCCAGGGATTGCCTTTTCTATAGTAAATTATTCAAAAAATAATTTTTTACTGTCGCAAATTTTAAATATCCCAGGAATTGCCTTTTCTATAGTAAATTATTCAAAAAATAATTTTTTACTGTCGCAAATTTTAATTACGCCAGGGATTGCCTTTTCTATAGTAAATTTTGCAAAAAATAATTTTTTACTGTCTGAAATTTTAATTGCGCCTGGGATTGCCTTTTCTATAGTAAACTTTTCAAAAAATAATTTTCTACTCTCGCAAATTTTAATTACGCCAGGGATTGCCTTTTCTATAGTAAATTATTCAAAAAATAATTTTTTACTGTTGCAAATTTTAATTGCGCCAGGGATTGCCTTTTCTATAGTAAACTTTTCAAAAAATAATTTTCTACTGTCGCAAATTTTAATTACGCCAGGGATTGCCTTTTCTATAGTAAATTATTCAAAAAATAATTTTATACTGTCGCAAATTTTAATTACGCCAGGGATTGCCTTTTCTATAGTAAATTATTCAAAAAATAATTTTCTACTGTCGCAAATTTTAATTACGCCAGGGATTGCCTTTTCTATAGTAAATTATTCAAAAAATAATTTTCAACTGTCGCAAATTTTAAATAACCCAGGGATTGCCTTTTCTATAGTAAATTATTCAAAAAATAATTTTTTACTGTCTCAAATTTTAATTGCGCCAGGGATTGCCTTTTCTATAGTAAACTTTTCAAAAAATAATTTTCTACTCTCGCAAATTTTAATTACGCCAGGGATTGCCTTTGCTATAGTAAATTTTGCAAAAAATAATTTTTTACTGTCGCAAATTTTAATTACGCCAGGGATTGCCTTTTCTATAGTAAATTTTGCAAAAAATAATTTTTTACTGTCTGAAATTTTAATTGCGCCTGGGATTGCCTTTTCTATAGTAAACTTTTCAAAAAATAATTTTCTACTCTCGCAAATTTTAATTACGCCAGGGATTGCCTTTTCTATAGTAAATTATTCAAAAAATAATTTTTTACTGTTGCAAATTTTAATTGCGCCAGGGATTGCCTTTTCTATAGTAAACTTTTCAAAAAATAATTTTCTACTGTCGCAAATTTTAATTACGCCAGGGATTG